>JARJDQ010003715.1:0-29145 GCA_030264215.1 Geostiba sp. GC000077 | reverse complement strand
TCCCGCACTCTCCTGAAGTTTGGGGGGTGCGCCCTGTGCTAGCAGGGACCCGTGTCCATGATGTACATAATGTGTTCATGATTGAACAGCGATCGGCGGCAGCGCACTGCGTTTGTTTGCCCGGGGAACAAAAGCACTGGCATGCTGGGGATTTTGCGAAATATTCGAATTCCATTACACCGTTTGCGTATGCGCTCGGCTTTTTGTCATTTTTTTTTCGGCGCAATCAAACATCCTGCCTCCGGACGCGCTGCGAATGAGGTTATGGCACAAGCGCACAGAAGGCGCACAAGGGGATAAAACCAGATAAAAGGAAAGCAAACTATAAGTATGTGGACATGTTGGTGGAGGTTCCCAGCTTTCAATTGACGGGATTTTAATTCGCTTTGACATTATTTTAATTAGAGGATTTTTTTTTCTGTGAGAGCCTGCAAATTATGTAGTGGATTTTTAATTAATTCAGAAAATTTTCCAAAGTGCACTCACCATTGCCACACGCACGACCGCAAAGCAATTTACAACTTCGCAGCAATCGCAGCGGAGAGCGGAAAAACCGCCGCGCACAAAAACTAGATGAAAACGAAATTTTCGTGCACGTTCGACCAACCATTTTCCGTAATTAACATGTTAATTATTGTTTGCAGCGCTTTGCTTTGCGCACATTCCAATTTGCTTTTCGCCAGCATGCCAGCAACAAATTCGAAACCACACCGAACCAGGGAACCAGCCATTCATCAATTTCCACTCAACTCCAACGCACGGATCACGATTTGATTTTTTTTTAAATAATGCCTTGCTTCGTTAATATAGTTAAAAGCGCCGCAATATCGATAAATTAAGCGCTCGTTTTCAATGAGATGATGTTAACATTCCTCATTAATTAGTTAATGTTTGGGTTAATTAGCTATTCTTCTTGGTTGTTGCCTTGGTGTGCCTTGGTGGCGTTCGGAGGTTTGTGATACGCCGTATGTAGTACGTGATGTATGTAGCAAATTATTTCGTCCGTTTCGAGCGTCCAGCGAGTGCGCACCGTGCTCGCTATCTTGGTTATATTTTATTTTGTTTCGTCGGCAAAGAGTAGCAGCGGCTAGATCAAAGCATGTGGGACTCGTGAGAGAGAAGAAAATCGCTTCGTATTTAGAGGCGAATTGGATTATTGAATCTTTTGCCGAAGCATCTTCCAAGAGTCGCAAAAGTGACCTGTAGTCCTAGTCTCCTAGTGAACTTCCCTACTCCACATATAAGACGATTTTGGGTTTAAAGTCTACAAATCCAAAATCTTTGCCATCCTTGGCAAATTTGCCAAAATTCAAAAGGGTTTGCTTGGTAAAACACACACGATCTAATTGCGTTACGCGCGGATACAAATCGAGGTGAATGTTCTAGACTTCTAGAGGTAGGATTGTTGTAGGTTTTGGTGTTGCGCTGAAACTGCTGCCGACTTGGTATGCTCCTCTCTTAGCATTGACTGCGCGGCTCGCGGTCAACTGTCAGCAGTCAGCTACTTGGTTATTCAAGTCAGCTGTTTATCCAGGTAGAAGCAAGATACATTTAATATAATGAGTTCAAAAGCTTGGGAACCCGTCTCCGGCGGCTCCTTACTTGACTATTATATCACTGTAAATCTTGCGCAACGTTTTCGTCTCTGCGGGCCTCGGCACGCACACACCGACACACGAATCCCTGCGCCTCAAAATACTAGAGGTTGCGTCTGTTGCTTCTGCTGAGGAGCCTGAGCCTGAGCGCAAACATCGTACCAAACATGCACGTCCTTATCCATGAGGACGGCTTGCAACGACTTGCTGGGACCGCGAAACTATTAAAACATTTGTACGTTAAACTGCTGAGCGGCGATTCCCGGAATCGAATCTATGCTAATGCTGATGACTTCGTGGATCGGTCACGGATGGGTAGACAAGTGCGCGGAACAGCGGAAACTAATAAATTATCCAAATCGCAGTTTGATATAGTGTACGCATTATAATTACAAAATGGCACCATTCGTCTAGGACCTCTTGAGGAAAATGTTATCAAGCTCCCGAACTCCTTCCTAGAACTGCGGATGTAAATCGAGGGTCTGAGTTTTGATATGTGCAACCTCCAAACAAACATCCTACCACCGGCACAGGGCAGCGGAGGGTATATTTTAGGGATTAAATCCCTTAAATATGTATAGGGCGTGCATAAATTGATCGACTAAGGCACTATAAGCTATGGCCATATTTTGTGGTCAAAGGTTGTTGTCATAGATATTATGTCATAAATCTCGATGCGCAGTATTCATGCGCGTGTGCGTTGGCCCAAAACTAGCAACAATAAATTAGATTTCCTGAAGGTATACAACATAGATACCTATATACCATAGCTATACGTATTCCAAACCACGAGAGGAGATAGCGTTTAATAGCAGGGGCCGAACGACGAGCGCTTTTGTGGCTCCCTTTCTACATGGGTTGTCGTTACACAAGAAAATTTATAAACCCCTCCTGCGCCAACAACGAAATAATACAAATATTACATAAATTACTATCAAAACAAATCAAATTTGTATTACAATGTTTGCACGCGTCGACTCGCAGGGTCTATATCGCTGGCGCGCGCGCGCGCGCTGAAAAGCAATCAGAAAGTTAAGGTAAGGATTTTAAATAAGAAAAGTTTTGTCGTTTCTGCTTGCCTCCCCGACTCTGGCCAGCTTTTTTCCGTGCCTCCCGCCTCCGATGCGTAGCCGCGCGGGCTTTCTTTTTGTAGTACTACACCGGCGTGTGTTTGCGCCCCTCCGGTTCAGTTCGTTTACCGAGTTGGAACTGTCTGCCGGAGATTTGCACGTTTATCTACTAACTCGATCGTGGGCAGAAGTGATTGATGCCGAAGCAACCGACTCGATAATGGATTAAACTTTTATGCACATTCGCAGCTCAATAGAGTGCAAATTAAAATTGCTCAATTTCCATCACAATTCTCCAATAGTCCAATAGAATTTTTATGCGGCGGTGCGGGAGAGCTTTTCGAGCTTTTGCGCGAGAAGGCAGAAAGACTTATGTTATGTTATGTTGCAAGTAGATTGCGTTGCGTTGATATTTTTACATTAATGTATCGGTCGATTTCGTACACGAGAAAATAGAAAATTGAATTGAGATAGTGCCGGCAAAATTCCATTTGTTTTTAAGAAAATCCCCGCATCGATTTATCGAATCCGGCGTGAGCGCGACGATTTATTGGCTTATTTTGAGATTCTAAATATGGCATTGTGGATTTATCACGTTTGTTACTTAAATATTTGCAGCTAATATTTCATCATGCGCTGGTATAACTTAATAAATAATAAATAATGCGCCGGCTAGACGCATGTGCATTTTGTTTGAAAAGTCGCGCATTTTCGCATTGAAACAACACTGCCGCCCCCAACGTCACGTAAGTACAATGCAGCTTCAATGCGGCGCGCCAAATTTCCTCCCGCTCTCTCGCATAGTGCAAGAAAACAGCGAAACACGTCGGACAAATAACAACATTAATTTAATGCCTTCCGCCAAATTCACCGGACCGACCTACGGCGCTGTCGCTGTCGCACGAGAGCCACTCGAACTTGGAAGCTTCGAACAATCGCCCGCAGAAATCCAAAAGCTCCAGGACTGTGCCAGGCGCTTCCTCTCGGTTTGCTCGTCGTCATCGTTAAACCATTTCTCCTTTTCGCCGTTTTGTGTTATTTTTTCCAGCCCAGGCGAAGGGAAAACGTGCAGGCCCGCTCGCTAGCCGTATAGATTGTAGTGCCCGGAAGCTTTCCTCCGATTGACTGACATGTGCGCAATTTATAAAAAAAAAACCACGCTGCAGTGGGATGCAGGCGCAGCACTCGAGCGTTAAAATGGAAATGCTGTATGATGGAATTGATTTTTCAGTTGGTGAATTGGTTCTCGAGTGTGGGGTGTTTTTGGGGTGGTGGCCGGGTGTGTGTGTACTTAGCGCGCGATGTAAGTACTCGACGCGTGTGTGCGGCCCAAACGTATTACCGATGTGTGGGGGGATGGCTGCCTGAAGGTTTTACAGGAAACAATATAATCTGTACACCCTCTGGTATTTAAAAAGGGGGATCTCGACCAACCCCTATTCCTATATCTAAAGTGTTTATTATACGATGTAAAAGTATCTGATGCCTGATGCAGGGTCGACTACCCCTCAGCCCTCGGCCCCTCGGCACCAGCGATGCACACTCCACACAACATGCACAACATGACCAATTAGAAAATCGTAGGACCTAGACAATCGTATTCTCGTCTCGCTTTTTTCCCATTACACCATAGATTATGGGAGCGACTTTTATGCAATTTTAATTGAACACCTCGAGGACTACGACTTGATTTGCTCCCATGTGTTTATTTCCGTCTGTGCGCAGCAAGGAAATAAAAATAATTCGAAATTAATGATGCGCCGCTGGTATTTGCGCCACGGCAATAACCCCCTATCGTAATTATAACAGCGGGGATCGAAGGTCGTAATGATTCATAATTTGATAACAGCGTGACATTTTTATAAGCACCGCCAGCGCCCCAAGTAGGCCGGCCAATTTTTAAGGTTCCTAATTAAATTCTGCGCGGCCCGGAAAACCAACCGAAAACAACGGAAACCCAAGAAGATAAGAATCTTGTCTCCGAATATAATCACGGCCATCAGACATCTTGAATAAAAATCACAACGCATTTTTCTTTGGCTTGAATATCAGATCCTTTGCTGATGGCAATGAAGGTTATAATAGAACAGCGTGGAGCCTTTCACCCCACAACAACAAATTAAGAAACAACACGCAATTTTTGTACTACCACCGAATTATCCCAGTGGAAAAAAGAGTCGCTTAGCGAAGCAAAAATGATTTACAGCGCGGTTCAAGTGGCGGGCTTTATGTGAAGCCATAATTTGTCTTCATTATCGCTTAATAAATCTGCTCGTATTTTACGGATTAATTAGCAGCAGAAGTGTGTGGATAAAATATGCCAAACATTTTTTTCGCACCTCCAATCTGGCAATGTCTCACCGTGTCGCCGCGCCGTAAAAATGTTGTGACAACTTTGGGTTGCTGAACATTTTATTTTTGGGTCTGGCATGGGATTTGGTGTGTTGTTATTGTCGTCGTGGGGTTGTTAGATATTCAAGGCACTTGGCATGCGTAATTAAAATGATAATTGCCGCGCACGAGGCACGAATGGATGATTTAATATAAGAAAATTATAGAGGTGAACGCAAATTCAATTTAGATAATCTCAATTATCACCGCACGCAAACGCATATTAATGCGACGCGCGATCGTGTTTTAGCGGTGCCTGGATCAGGTTATTTAAATTTTTCGATTTCGACTTCCCGGTTTTCCGCCCGTTGAATTCCGGAAGGACGCAACCAAGCAAAGGTGCATTTTTGAATGGAAGCAGACGGCGAAGAAGAAGTGCCAAAGGCAAAGGCAGTACAATCTTTTTATTTCTTTCTATTTGAAGGGGGCAATAATTCCAAAATTGACGCGGCTACTGCAAAAAGGGCGATATGCAAATTGTGTGCAAATTTTCGCCGGCCTTTTGCGGCAGCCGAAAAAAAGGGCCAAGTCTTTCGGAAAACAGCGCCTCCACCATATATTACGTACGCGCACTCCCAAACTCCACCAGCGCGGGTATCTTCCCCACATCTTATGCAAATGTATCTTGTATCATTCCATGTTTAATGTATAAGCTATTATGTTGAGTTTGGCGGCTGTTTATGGTTTAGTTAGCAGCATTAGCATAGCCTGGGTGCCTATCTAGCGGGCGGCTCCTTCGCCGCTCGCTGCTGCCTCCTCTGGCTTGATAATGATCGGCAGCCGGCAAAGTTTCCGCGGCATCTCTATTACGCTTGGCAGCGACGCCCGACGACGCCGCGCAAAAACAACTACGACAACTCATTTGCGGCATTTAGGAAATTGCGAACGCACTTAACGAACATCATATTTAAGTTGAGCCGTTCTAATGTCGAGGGTAGGCGCTAGGCGGGTAGGGCAACCCCTCTTTTTCTGCAGTGCGTTTTTCCACAGCCAAAGTTTGGGCCCGGCTGGAAAATAAAGACAGAATTAATTAAAATTTGCTGCGTCATAACTCCATTCGCCACTGGAGCATGAAATATTCTAATGGCGAAGTTTCACGCTTCTAATAATAGACACATCGACCGTGAAGATGGGTCGGGCTTTTCGTAACTAATCCAATCGTTTGTAATCCCAACAATACGCGCTGTAAAGCTTGATAGTACACGAGCTGATGGATGCGTTGACGACGTGCGGGCAAGCGTCGTGCACGTTTTATTGCTTAATTATAATGCGGAAGCGATACATTGCGATGCATTTCAATCGCGCGCTGGCGTCTCTAATAAATACGATGTTTTACGTTAACTGAATTTGCATCCAGCCAAGGTGAGCGCTGTGCGCAAGCGCACGCTTTATTACAATGAATTATGCGATGCACCGTTATTTATCAATTTCATATTTGCCATTTATGGGCCGTCGACGGCGGCGCGACGCTCCGCTCGTCCTCCGCTTGTTGCACGCCCGCTCGTGCTTCTTCTTCTTCACCATCTCGACTCATCATCTCGTAAATCGTTTTCTATTATATTCTCGAGTGGCCGAAGCGCGCCGGAGTGCCTACTTGTAACGAGAGATAAAACCGTCGCCGTCTTGCGCCGATTTTTGTACTTAAATTTCACTAAAAACCGTTAAGTCGAGAGAGCCTTTCTTTATATGTAGATGTCTATAAGGCGCACGCGAAAGATAAGTCGTATTAGGTAATTTCACGAATGCCACGTCACAGCGCGCGGGACCCGACTCGATTGTTCGAAGATAGATTCCCCGGCGTTCGTGTTCTATGCGTGCGTCTTCCAACTCTTCCAACGTTTTTATCTTGTCATGACAAACCTCCAAACCGAACCAAACCGAACCGTGCACTGAAATTGGAATTGGTCAGATAGGTCACAGCCGATAGCAATTTCATGCGTTTTAATATTTCTATTTGATTTACATGTCTCGCCGGGGTCCAGAGCACGAGTTTTTTTTAATGTATTGAGGGAACATAACATTATCTATCCAATGGTGTTAGATGCAAGTGCGCGGAGCACTTAGCTTGTAAGATATATCGAAAATGAGCATTGCACCTAATCAATGTGTGGTAAGTTCGTCGAAGAAATTTACGATTAAATCATAGCTTCGCAACTTTGGTACAAGATTTTTTTTACAATGTGAGAGAGGATAAAATTATCTATCCAATGGTATGAGTTACAGGTGCGCGGAAATCTTAGTTTGCGAAATACACGTGGTAAAATTAGGATTTTGTACCTACTCACTGTGCAATGCGTTCGTCGAATAAATTGAAGATTAAATCATAGCGTCGCAACTTTGGCACGAGATTTTTTTTACAATGTGAGAGAGGATAAAATTATCTATCCAATGGTAAGAGTTACAGGTGCGCGGAAATCTTAGTTTGCGAAATACACGGAGTACAATTTGGATATTGCACCTAGTCACTGTGCAATGCGTTCGTCGAATAAAATGATGATTAAATCATAGCCTCGCAATTTTGGCACGAGATTCTTTCACATATTGTGAGAGAGGATAACATTTTATATCCAATGGTATTAGATGCAGGTGCGCGAAGCACTTAGTTTGTAGGATATATGGGGTTGAAAATGAGCATTGCACCTAATCAATGTGTCGTACGTTCGTCGAAGAAATTTACGATTAAATCATAGCTTCGCAACTTTGGTACGATATTTTTTTATATATTGTGAGAGAGGATAAAATTATCTATCCAATGGTATTAGATACAGGTGCGCGGGGATCTTAGTTTGCGAAATACAAGGGGTAAAATTTGGATTTTGTACCTTCTCACAGTGCAATGCGTTCGTCGAATAAATTGATGATTACATCATAGCGTCGCAACTTTGGCACGAGATTTTTATACATGATGTGAGAGAGGATAAAATTATCTATCCAATGGTATTAGGTACAGGTGAGTGGAGAACTTTGTTTGCGAAATACAGGGAGTAGAATTTGGATTTGGCACCTAGTCACTGTGCCATGCGTTTCTCGAATAAATTGATGATTAAAGCATAGCCAGGCAATTTCGCCTCGAAATATTTTCACGTCATTTGAAAGAGGACAACATTTCCAATGGAATGGTGTACGTTGTAGATCCGATCTGAATTTCGTTAAAATCTGCCTAAATAAGTAATTTTTTTCATAGCCACGCAAGTTTTATTTCAAATATTTTGAAACTATGAAGAAGGTATTACAAATTCTATCTAGTGATGCCAAAATGATGGGTCCCCAAATGTTTAATGGAAATTACGATCAAAATAGATGATTTTCGAAGCGTCTTAAATGGTGATTTCATGCAATCATTTATTCAAACTATATTTTAACATATCCTCGCAAAACTTTTTGTCACTTTTTTTATACTAAATGATAGCTAATCAGATGTTCTTTATTATGGTAAGAAAATTTGGTGCGCCTAACAGTAATTGTTCGAATGACAGCTCTTTTGCAGTCTTTCCAATGCATTAGGAATAGGGACAAAACGTAACTCTGGGAAACGTGACTCCAGTTTCAGGCCAGTCAGGGATTATCCATATTTAATTTGAAACCGTATTTAATACAGTGCGTCCTTCGTTCGGTACAAAGACTGCATAGAAGAGTAGCAGTCAAGAAGCGAAGAACGACATTGCAATTCGTTAATCTGCGATGTGCACTTGCATCGCCGAGCATATTCAAGCGCAGCGTTCTGTAAATTTAATTGGAAGCAAATCGAAAGTATTAACCGCAACAACAATACTCGTCGTTGGCTCTTGGTGGCTGGACTCTCCTGATGCCAAGCATGGCTCGACTGCGCACATCAATAGTTTATGTATATATCAGCGTTTAACTATATTATTACAACGCACCGGCGATCAGTACTTAGATAATGCGAGTCATGGTCAGGCGTATATAGAAAATTACCTTGAAGTAAAAATATGATTATACGCCGCGCCCGGCCAGTGTAACCTCTTACGTTTATTTGTACACTCTTTAACTCGGGATGATGGTAAAAAGTAAACGTCTCGTGTGCCTCGTGCGTTATTATTATGCGCCATTCTAAAGACGTAGGATAATCACCATGTCTGCAAGGTGAAGGTGCATCTTGGGCGAAAATCGAAAATATGTTTATCACTTTCACGTGTAATGTACATGATGGGGGCATAAAAGTTTAATTGTCTCCACCACATCATTTATTTACCACCACCACACCATCGCCATGGTATTCGTTGCATAATAAACGCCTGCATATCAAATTGCACTCTCTGCAAATAGGTATTACATACTTCGGGATGAATATTTCATAAGGTAATTATTTATGTCACTCACAAACAAATAATTAACTTGTGTCTTGTCGTCTTGTGCCTTGGTGCCTCTCTTGTCTAAAGTCTGCTACCTCAAGTCTAAAGTTACGGCGACGGGGTATCAGCAGGGACACAAAAAGTTAAACTTTGTTTGCCAGATGATTGTCCGCACGCTATGCACCGGATCGATGGCAGTGTTTCCAGTCAATTTTTGTTGTGTTACGCCGCCGCCGCCGCGTAAAACGTTATGCAATTTTTAACTTCTCGGGAGCTCTAATGATATGTAATCGAAGTGAAATAGGCGCATATAGGCGCACAAACGAAATGCAAATGGCCGCAACGGGGGGGATGCACGTCCGTTGATAAATTATAAATCAACATTGATTTTCCCTTCCGGTTCGGCAAACGTAAATTTGCGTTTGCGAAGGTACGGGGTGGAGGGGGCGGGTTATAAAATATGAAGACTTTAGTTAATGGCACTGCGGGGCACCCGACTATTCCGAATATTCCCGCCGCATGTTAATATTTATTTACCAGTATCAAACGACTTCAATTACTATAAATTATATCTAATTTTGTTTTCCGAATGGACCCATTCAAGCGCACACATATTGATAACGTCGACGGTCCAAACCAAATATTGAAACATAAATTGCATCCAACAATATTCGACATTATTAAAAATAAAACTATAAATAATCGCAATTACACTAACAAATAATTCCTCCGATATTACAATTTCAATTATTGGAGGTACGTCGGAATTTAATTGCACTATGCAAAAATCAAAGCGCAGCTACAAATTCATCATTAAATTTTGATGTAATTGTTTTCCACTAAGCCATTAAATTTGATGCATTTGGAAAGAAAGTGGTTTGCACAAAATAAGCGAAAAATCCCGGCGTAATCCCAGATAGCCGATCATTATTTTATAAATAATAAACTGCATTTATTTTAATATTTGCATTGCGAGTTTTGTTTAATCCCTGAATGCCGGAATAACAATTGCACGAATTGCACGAAATTGAAATAGTAATTAGTATTGGCAACGAAGGCACAATGCAAAATTGAATTAACGGTATTTTAATATTTCATTAACGGTCGTCATTAATATTAAGAGCGTTCACTAGCAACAAATATACGTCTAATTTCTTTATAAAAAGTCTAAACAGGTTCAAATTTTGGCACGATGTATATTAAACTATTACGAATCGTGCTACGCATTTATTTTTTTGATATTGTTATTATTATTAATTTTAAAAATTTAAATGAAATAAATTTAAAAGCAAATGCATAGCGGGATTGCAATTATTATTATAATAACAATTTATTCTTTATAAAAATCCCATAAGTTCACAAATACGCCTTTAAATCGTCTATAAAAGAAACATGTATCTTATGTAAAAGATCGCTGGTAGCAAGCGCTCTTAAGTTAGATAGAGCTGGACCTGGATGCAAAACGCAAAACATTTAAAGGTGCTGCGACACAAAAAAAAAGAGGGCACGTTCTTTCCATTGACGGAAACTGGAAATTACATAATTAACGAAACGATTTCAACTTTGAACTAATTCATTCGACATTAATCATAGTCTCGTCCTGACGATGCGCTCATGCCGTATTTTCCAATGTTCAGTTGGGCTCGTAGACTTGAGACTTTACAAATAGTGCTGGAAGATCGGTGCGCGCGCGGACGAGGTTTAACAAACCGTTTTGTAATTGCGAATAAATCTTTAACCATCGCTTCGTTTCGTCCATTTCGTCGTTTGCGGCTGCGCCGTGTTCTTGTTCAAAGCCTTCGCAGTTGTCTGTGCCTGTACCTGTACGCAAAGCTTCTTTTTGCTTGTTTTTGGCGGAGGCACCGGCTAGGAAAAGTGATAAGGAATGATGTGGCTCGCAACGTAGCCATTCATAGCAATTATCTGCGTGGATAAATAAAAATTTTCACTCCGGACTGGTTTTACTCTCACGACGCGGTGCAGCAACGTCTCACCGTCTTCGGTGGAGTCTTGAAACGCCGCCGGCCCGCAGGACTCTCACTGTTCCGCTCCACGTCGGCCTTTTTCTTGCCAACGAAAATATTTATAAATTATGTCGTGATTTTTAAATCGCCGCACATTAAATCGATGTGTAACACTTAAAGTAAGTGAAACAAGGCACTATGCGTTGGGCGACACGAGCATGACCTTCTTGCCTGCTGCCTGCTGGGGCTTGGCACGGAACGAAAAAATAATCAACTCGCTGCGTTACCGCAAAAAAGCTGGTGTTCTGTGCAGTGTAATATTAAGCGGCGTGGCGTCCGTCGGCGAGCACAAAATCGATGATAAGAACCGAGCGCATCGCGCTTGTGTGCGGGAAAAGGGAAAAAAGCCGCCTCGGACAGAATGCCCCCGAATCGAGCATATTTGTAATCGCCGATACCCGACAGACTGTATTTAACCCAAACAACGCACGCTCCAACGATCATACAGTTGTATGGGTTTTTCATGCCGAAGCTCACGGTCCCGCCGCCGCTGCGCGCAAAGGATAATAACGCGAGTTTTTATTAAAGCAACACGCATCATTTCTGTGTGAATTATTAACTCGAGAGTGAGACTATGAGGCGGGTGGTCAATGTGGGCAAAAGCCGAGATAAAAAGCAGCCAAAAAAGGACAATGCACGCACACTTTGCGACGGAGACCAACACAACGGCTATTTTATATTCTATTCATACTTTTTCATGGCGGACTTTATGGTTTATGTAATGTGTGTCGTCGCGCTGTTTTTTCACTAATTGCAGATTGTGGTGTGTGCAATGCGCGCACACATTGCACACATCTGTTTCGGTTTTAATAAATAAATTGCATCTATTATAGTAACTTTCAACGTTTCAACCGTGTTTTTTATAAACAGAAAATATTTTGAATTTACATCTCTTCCAAATACTATAACCGCCTATAACCTAGTTGAAAACGATTTGAAATCAAGAATTTGCAAAAATTGTTAATATAACATATGCAACTCAATGCACAGCGCAAATTTCTGAGTAGCCGGACTAACTCTCGCGCCACCTAGTGTCAGATTAATAAAACATATCTTTAAAATATTTAAAAACCGTTAACTACATTTTAAAATGTTTGCTCTTCCTATATACTTTATGTAGAATGTATAATAGTAGAGTCTATTCAGGATGTAGTCGTCTTGATAAATAAATTAAAATTAACGCTCCCTTTGTGTTGGATGAAAGATTTCCAGTTGTGTTGTTTCTTGTTAGCATTGCGTCGATATTATAATGTGGAAAATATGCTGTTTTGTTCCTCCTTGCTGCTGCTGGCGGGCTGACGATGGCGCATTGTTTATTCAGCGCCGAACCATATGCAGAATGTGTTCGTCGAGGCAGCATGCTGCTAACATATTCAAAGATTAATTAATGCGAGTCAAGACGTGTAATAATTATAATATACAAGTGATTAAAGTGATGGCTCGCATGTGGTGTTTGGTGCGATGCGAAATTAGAATTTCGCGCCAAAGAGAATATTTGCATTGGCGATGTGTGATGTTATCGCTTGGGCATGGGGGATGAAAATGGCGAGGCTTATGTGTAACAGCCGTGTGTTGGGGACGGTGGACGGTGGACGTGTAAAAAAGTATAAAAGCACATGAATTCTTTGCGTTCGAAATCGACATTCATAACATTGAAACAAATCGCCGTGTGCAGATGGAACGTTGGCCGTCGTTTGTTTTTTCTTTCTGCTGTGGGGAGAATGCGGCCATGTGAGCATGTGTGTTGAGTGTGCGGCTGTATGCGAGCCGTTCCTTCTGGTTTTCTGCTGCGGGAAATAAATGGGGGGAAACCGACGAATTTTTCCGCCGAGAATAACAAAAATGCGGTCGCCGCTTTTAAACAGAATGCGAGGTCATCAATGTAACAAATTCCAGCCATCAGCGTTGTGGAAGTTTTCCCTTCGATTCTTATCTGTTTTCCATAGCTCCATCTGCGCGGAGGTCCTGGGCTGTGGTATAAAAGCGTTTGCGCGGATATCAACAACAGGGGCGAACGTTGGGCGAACGCGTGTATGTGTGCGCTGTGCTACCTAGTGGACTGCCAAAGCTGGAAATGCAGGGCTGAATGTGGGCACGAAAAAAAAAACAAACCCCACCGTTGTATTCATCCAACTCATCCCACTCATCGCTATCCTATTCCCACCCAGCTCATCCAGGAGTGGATTTTGTCGCGGGAGCGCTCGAAATTAAGATGCAAAGCCATCTGGAAAACAATCATCTTGAAACGTCCACATGCAGGGGAATTCACGTTGAGGTCATAGCCTCATGGCTCGCTTTGCGGCGATGAACAGCCGGCAGGGTAAAAATTTAATCACATCTCGGGGAGCGGATATAGAAGTACAGCCCTTGGACTGTTCACATGTTCACTGTGGAGCCAGTGTTGCAGTTCCATGTCCACTCGCAGCACACAGGAAAACCGTACAGGAAATTACATTTTTTGTTGTTAGATATTCTCCCCCGCTGAAAAGCAAATCCTCACCGCTTGCTGGAGATGGTGGATCTGTGGGATCTACATAGCATGGGTTCATATCACGGATGCGGGGATAGGATAGGAGCTTGACCGGCCCTCAGGATATGCTTCAAAATTTAAAAGGTCCCTCTTGCACAGACCACCGACCACAGACGTCCTAGTTGTCGTTCATATCGCGCTGAACATTTTTTTACATCTCCTCCCCAAGTTCGCCACACAGAAACATGCAGTGGTCAAAATAGGATTTTCATCTAAAATCTGAGGTTCTAGAGATCTAGCTAGACATCTAGAGCCATCATCATAAAATATCCATTTATTCTGGATTCCTCCAGAGTTTAGCCTTGCGATGGTAGTTATCGTGATGGATGTTGGTTATCCATTTGTCGCGCCATTGCATGCGCTGCATCGACGTGGAGCGTAATTAAAATTTTTCGAGCAAAAGAGCGCATCGTGGGATCCGATCCGGAGGACGATAATTTATTGAAAGCGTTCAACAGCTGACGCCTGCATGGCACATAAATCGCGCGTGCGGCGCTCGACTTTTTGGCATGCTCTTCGCATCGCAGCCCGAAATCGAGCTTCTAATAACCAATAGATAAATCAGGATAAATGAGTCCTTACTTTGTGGCGCGTTTGTTATTCGCCCGAGCATGTCGTCTCATCGCGCCGCGCGGCAGAAAGCAATTGTAAATGACACCGAACGACATTCGGCATGACTTTTATGGCCCGCAGTTAATACAAACACAAAATGGCGACATTATTGAGATTTCGTAATTTTATGGACGCACAATTCATTCAACTTGTGCATCGCAATGCCATGCGCGTTTGCACGTATACGGGGATCGGAGCGATACAGAAAAAGCAAATTTAAAAAAAAACTGATTCGGTGATTGCTTCCAAACCACTGGGACTATTTGAATTTTCACTTCGGATTCTTGTTGCTTAAAATAATCTGCCTCGTAAACTGTTTTTGCGCGGCCACCAGGGGGCGCCGTTCACCTCCGCCGGTTTATGCCCGTTTCCTCCCGAACAATGTTCCCGAGGAGAGCGCAGATGATGGCAAATCCCGTCAAAAAGTATGCTCTATCATTGTGGAAATTTTCAATCCCATAGCTTTTCGCGTTTCCGACCACAAGGCGAAAAAGTAAAGTTTACAATGTTGGAAATTGGGAAAATTCGGAAACGAGAAAAGCAATAGAGTTGAAAATTTCCACAATGATAGAGTGTACTTTTTGACGGGTTTTGCCATCATATGCGTTTCCCTCGGGAACATCGTTCAGGAGAAAACGGGAATAAACTGGCGGGGGTGAACGGCGCCCTCTGGCGGCTATACAAAAACAATTTACGAGGCTGATTATTTTTGGCAACAAGAATCCGAAGAGAAAATTCAAATTGCCCCAGTGGTTTGGGAGCAATCACCGAATCTGTTTTTTGAATTTTGCTTTTTCTGCTCCGCGTACGTTACGCGTTTGCTATCGGACCTGTTAGAGGCCTATATTCGAGGATAAATAAAAAGCACTGTATTTTTCGCGATCTGCATAGCTATTTGCATTTGCAGTGGGAGTGCAGGACTGCAATATGACTGCGAGCCCCTGAATGGGGAATTAATCCCTTTTTAAAGTTCATGACCGGATGGCAACGGCAAATAACTTTAGCGCCACGCCGCAGATAATTACTATAATTAAATTCTTACACTTCTAATGACTGAAGCAATTACAATTTTCGAACGCCGAATGAAATTTTGCCTTCGCTCTTCCTTCGGCTGTTGTTTGTTGCTGTAGTAGTGCTGAGGTGCATCTTGCACGATTGCCCAGTTAGTTTCACTTCCACGGGTGTTTTCAGCGCGCGGGCGCGCAAACGCGCTCATTAATTAAATTTCGGAGGCTACATTAACCGAGCCTAAAAACTAATTAATCATAATTAGTGTGGACGCGCGCGCGCGACGGAGGAAAAATGCCGTGTTGTATTTAGTAATTTCGGTAATTACTAATTAATACTTTTGTGTTCATTTTGTACCACTTCATGGATAGAGGCAATTCCGCCAATTCCACACGAATTTACTTCGTTTACACTTAGATGATGATGAAGTTCCTAATGTGCAATAATTAGCAGTAGAGTCATGCGTAGGTAGGCGAAGGTCCTGATCCTTAATTATGAATACCACTAGAATTATTGATCTCTTACAAAACAGCCCCAGTTCCAGAAAACTAACAAATTCAAATATGCTGTGAATATTTCTCGTTGTGCTGCTTGTTGTAATTGTAGTTCATGCTTGAGACCAATTAAATAATTAATTCGCAAACGGTCGTAATTTCCCATTTGATGCGATGTGCAGCTGATTAAATTTCTTCAATAAACATGCAATTAGATATCAATCACATTTTGATTGATATGCGTTTATTATCATCATGTTTCCCAGTTGCTCAGTTTCACATTCGCCGTGCTTGCCTTCCTATTCTGAGCTATTCGGGAAATGTTAAAGCGGCAATAGTCCTCGTTTTTTAATTAGTCCACAATGGCATGCTGAAATGAATAAACACACGGGCGCAGGAGATAAACGGCAATTATTTCTGGCTATTGACTTGGCTCGCTGAAACTCGTAACGACTTTGCGAAACTTGTTTGCTTTTGCTCGTCTCGCGACTGCTGTGTATGCAGTACCTATGTATATTATAACAAACGTAGGTCATGAAATGAAATTTATTCACCAACACACACACATTTGCAGCTGGTATTAACGAGACGAGGAGGAAATTGCGCGACCGCATCGTTTGCTAGATGTATCGGAATAATAAGTTCCTATTGAATACACACTCTAATTATCCGTCTGCCTTTTCTCCTATAATTAATAGACACAAGTAAAAGGCGATTAATTATCAGCTGGCCAATGCACCATGATAATATTCTTATACAAATGCAATATATTTTCTTTAGACAATGAACTGAATTTTTAACATTTTAATTTCGAAAATACACAAGCGCCTCCACCATCAATGATCAGAATGTTGGTGTGGAGAGGTCCTGGACGCGATAATGGACGCGAAAACCGAGAGTCGCAGCAGTTTCCTTCTACCTTTCTATCGAAAGCAATATTATAGTAACACTTGCTCCAAATTACGAATCTAACGATATCTTGGAAACAATTTGCGGACAATCTAGTGATTGGGACCATTCGCCTCAGCCATGGCGTCGTATTTATCACACCGAAGGTTCGCGTTTACACTCCAGACTCAGCCAACCCACCAACCGGGAGCGGCACACACTCGTTTTTTTGCGCCCCCCCTCCAAATGATGTAGATACGCGCAACATGTTCGGGTTGTATCTCGAATTTGCGAATTTAGCCAACGCTTTTCGGATACGGGCGTGAACAAATACAGCGCGGAAAACCAGGGCAGAACAACGCGACGTGGATGGTTCCGATATTTTCCGTACCAATTCCTCCGTCAATGGCCAAATACGAAGCGAAACGAAACGAAATGAAAACAAAACGCGCGCCCAGCGCACACAACACTTGGGTATCGAATGTGTGCGCATCGATGCTGTCAGTGAGGCGGGGGTAGTATCTAATCTTCGACATAATACGATGCGCGAGTTTACATCGTGTTCCTGTATCAATATTATTGTTTTCGTTATGCCGATGCCGGCAGAATGGTTCGGCATCGCTGGCGGGCCGATAAGTGAGAAAATTGAGCAATTCGGCAGCACTCGTCGATTTACATAATCTAAAACTGAATCAACAATTGATTCTTTTTCATATCAAGCGAGAAGCGAGTTTTCCCCAAAAATGCGCCGAATGAAAACTATACAAATTGGATTAGTCGAAATTTGCAATGTTATGATAAAAATGTACTCGACCATGAACGAAGACGCGGCATCGTTATGGCTGTAGCGTTGTTAAATTTTCCTGCCCTCCGGATGTCAACATGTACACACCATTGCGAAAGCTGTGCAGCAGGAATTGTAAACTGAATCAAGCCAAAAGCTTCGCTGCGAGCTTATTGCGCAGAGCGCAGACTTTCCCGCAGACTCGTCCCGACATTCTGATAATAGTCGAGTGGGAGCCCTGTGCGGAATTGGTTCAATACATTTATAACTCTACAAAGTAGAAGCGACATATCATCAGAATTCCCAGCGCTAACTAATTCCTATGCGACGAGATACGGCAGTAAGCATTTAGAGGAGCTTGTTTCACTTAATGCTTGTTCGGATTACTTGTTTTTAGTGTCTCTCCATGACATGGCGGCGGCGCCGCCGCGGACCTTGTTGCACATCGGGGGGCGCACAACAAACAACACTGTGCACACTCCATGCATACCAAAATTATTCTTGCTTTCAGCTAATGTCGAGCATTTTGCGCATTCCGACATTCAGCGCTGCGCTGCTATAGAATTTTCAAAAGTTATCAGCGCGAACTTTGCAATTACTCAAATTGAGCGGGGTGAGGTTCTACCTACGCCCGTACATCCTATATACAGCGGCGCGATGAACTTCTTGCACGAGCCGCCGTATTTCAGATTAAGTCCACATTTGTGAAACGCCGCAACTGCGCAACTACGAGTCGATCCATCAGATTACAAATACGTAATTATAACTTTGTTACAACTACCCAGTGCCAGCGCCAGTGAGCACAAGTGAGCAATTTGCCTTTTCACCTGGCGCGCCACAAACGCCAAAGTGTTGAAAACCGCGAAGCGATTAATAATCATTACATAATCCATGTGTGTGCTTAAACAATTGCGCGCAATTGAAAATGCTATGCGGCGTGTAAGGAGGTAAGAAGGTCGAAAATCTATTAGAGGATGATTAAGCGAAGGAAGGTGATCAGTGGTTAGTGCGCGAACGCGAAAAATGGAAAACTCGAAAAGAATTGCACTTGCAACTTGCAACTTGCGATTTCGTCGCTGGCAAGTGATTAAAAAACGATCATAATTAGTTTTGCACTGTACACTGTGCACATTGAAAGTTTCTGTTTAGTGCCTTGCTGTGGGTTACATAATTGCAGAATAACTAATGCTGGATGCAACATTTAATGTCGCAGAACTGACCCATTAACAACTTTTCACTCTGCTGCTTCGTCACGTCTCAAACATCCAATAGCGTTTCGTAATTCCAGTTGTTCCCGAATTAATTAATTATATTTGTTAACAGAGACGAATACTCTTTGGAACCTGGATGATTTCAACGGAAATGCAAATTATTATAATTAAGCCGTGGCGTATCATTGAAGCGCAATTTTGCGAAAAAGAAAAAATATTTTAATATTTAAAAACCCCCTTTGTTCCCGAAATTCCGCAGGTTTAAATTTAAATACACGAATGTTTTGTTACACTTTTATAATTCGTCGGAGTTTTTTTTTTGCGCGGCGTCTTCGCTCCTTCGCGCTCTGTTTGATGATGAGATGAAAGCAAACCGTAATTTTTACTTAATTACTGGATGATAAATTGTCCTTTATTAAGCGGCATATTTTTCCCTTTGTGCGGCGCGCGGGGCACATTTTATATTAACGCTGGGCGCGTTTTTCGGCCGGATTCCATGCAAGGAATTAATTAATCTCGCTCCTTTTGCGCCCGCGCTTGTTGATTAATAAAAGACGCACTTCTAATCCCGATGATGTGGCGCTGGAAATAACTTTTGCATAATAAAATATCCGACGCGCCGCCCCCATCGTTTTTTTCCTGTTCATCGTGTGGAGGGCATTGATTAGTGCCCGTTTGCCCTTCGCACCTTTCCCGCGCGGCCCGATACAAATTGAATTTGTGTCGACGGAAACTACAGCTGAGTGATTACGCACCGGCGGCAGGGTTTGGCTTTTTTGACGGCATAATAATAACGCCGCACCATGCTCTATTATTTTCTGATCGTTGCGTATTCATGCGTTGCTGCCCCCGATTTCCCGGGCCGCCCGGCCGCCCGGCCGCCCATCCATTGTGCTTTGGGGGCCGGCTGGCGTTGCGGGGGGTGTGAAAACGAATTACATGATGAATACGGTAAAAGTTTTCCATCGCCACGCACACCCTTCGGCCCCGTGCCTCGACTCTTGTGCGCGCCACCTCTTTTATAAGTAAAGTAAATTGATTATATTCCAGGTCCCGAAATGGACGAGAATGGACACGCGGAAGGAATAAACCAAACGAAAGGAAAAAGGCCTTCGCGGGGGGGGTGCGCGGAGACCAGACCGGACCCCAAAACTCACCTAGAACATCGAGCATCAGTTAGACATAACAAAGCGAACACAACGAGTGTTTCTACTTTCAAAACAACTAATTGAAGAGCCTCCTAAAAAAGCTCCGTCAAAACAATTTGAAGGCTTTACTTTAAAAAAGCTTTTCCTGGGCTTTTTTTGTGTTTATTACGATTAGTTCACAGGACGATGGTGTGAGTTTAGATGTGTGGGATGTTTTTGGCAAGACACTTGGTCTCGATGGTTGGGGGTAAGCGCCGCGGAGGCGCTTGCCGCTGAAAGCACAAGAGGGCGAACTTTAGACTAGATTTAGGAGCCGCCAGCCTGATGTATCGACGTGTCTTGATAACCAATTGATTTCATTGACTCACCACATTTCGGCTCGACTTTCGTTACGACTTGTCAGTTTCGCGAAACAGATTACATTTCGAATTGAATGTAAGATAAATTGCGCCTCATTTGTACGTTTTGCCTGTTTGGCCTGCTGCGCCATGTTTCATTTATTACACTTCTTGCGCTATCCGCAAATCCACAATCTATAACAAATGCAACGCAAACGCAACGATTTCGACGCTAATCGCAATGCTTGTATTAATAAAAAGTGCATCCCAGGAGTGAAAGTGAAAGTAGAGCTAAATTTGGTAAAAATGCGTGATTAAAAGTGATGTGACCGTTTCGGGTCATCTGAGATAGTGCCTGCGCGGCGATGCGGGCCGCAATAAAACATCGGATACTAATTAGTTTCCAAACGTAATGAACCCATAAAAATAAAACCAACACGAGCATGTCGGCGTTCGCGGTCGGACGCGTCCCATCGGCCGAGCAGAGGCGAAGATCATCATCGTCGGCCCGCAATAAACCACCGTTAGATTATCTCGACTCGCGACTGCTCGCAACTCGCAGGCGCACGCAAAACGTACTTACACCACGTACTTTTCTAACGAAGCGCAGTACTACCATTCGAGAGCACCAAGTACTTACGTTTAGTGCCGCTTGGCTGGCGATGTTTTGTGTACACTGCACACATTTTTCAAAACGCAGCGATGCTCTTCCTGCTGCTCTCCCAACCACGTTTGGATTACTTAAGATTTAGTTTTAACGCAAATAAGGTTTTTCTTTGTTCTGGATTTAAAGGCCACCATTGACGATCAATCCATCAATCCATTTATATACGCGCTAAAGAGCTTACGGGCTGGGTCGACTACTCCCCTAAAATTTGGACGTCATGACCTACTAGTCTCCCGAGCTGTCGGGTACAATTTTGGGGTATTGTCGACTTGGTTCTAGGTCCTTGATAGACCAGGGGGATGGATAGACCAGTGGGTTAACTAACAATATGTTGATTTTTGGCCCTCAGATTTCAAATTTGTAATCTTCGGAGAGAAGTCGCGCAAGCCCTGGAGACTAGTCGGTCACGACTCTCACGGGAGAGTACTTTACTCCGCCGGAGCTAGCTGGTTGGATTAACGGCTTGATCGTCCTTGGTGGCCTTTACTGGTCGTGTCAGGGTCGAGTGGGCCGTGTGTGCGGAGATGTCGAGCTCGTCGAGAATTCAAAGAGTTTGGAGGCATGTAGGCGCACTTTATGCAGTGAGCGCAAATATTTCGTATGCATTGTCTCGCCTCGGGCGTAGGCATTAATACCCTTTTGCAATTCGAATTACACGCTTGATTGGGATATTTTCCAGCGTCCGTCGCTCCGCAAGCCGGCTGCCGATGTTGAATCTGATGCTCCCGGCCTGGGTTGCTTTACGGGTGCGATACGGCGTGATCGCGAAAATTGGCCGCCATCCAACTTGGCTGGCCGGGGCGGACGACGGACGAGCGTGGCCACGACCGCTACCGTGATTTTTCATTGTATTATCTTTCCCAGCGCCGCCGCTCTACGAGAGACGAGTATATAAAATAAACATAACGTCCGTAATGGCAGATAATGAAGAAACAGTTTACAACAACGCGCCCAGATAACCGACGCAGCCGCGCTGCTCTCCGAATTGACCATTAAAACACCTACCATTTGGAGAAGTCTTAAATTCGATGGTCAGGCGAAACGTTACGGTTCCTCCGCTGCGTATACAATTTAAAGTGAAAATACGGCTGCTTAAGTACTTCGGGAATGCTTCGCACCGGCGCCTGGACAGCCTTTATTTGTTTTTAATTTGATATTTAAAACCATGCATGCACGCACGCTGAAGATGCACTGTGGGCAATAAAGCTCCACTCCGCATACAGTTTAATGTTCATTCCAAACGGGAACATTTATTATGGCACTTCGGAAATAGTATAATTCCACCGGTGCCCGAGTGACAAGCGTCCATTGTGCTTCCCAGGGCAGCCCAGGGGTTTCATTTAATTTACGCTCGATTAATTTTTAAGCGAAATCGATTTGCCGTCATCGCGACGGTGCGGCATGACCGCTGGGGTCTTTTTTGGCGCCGACCGCCGATACATTTGTCGCTGATGAGTACTGACGATTCAATGAATATGGCGCTTTTGTGCGTCGATTATTTTTATATATCGATGTGACGTCGCCGCTCCAAATTCACAATGCGATGCCCACCCGATGCATATTGGAGCGCATTTCAAAAACGCTTCTTTTTGCTCCCATCTCATTTTGCTGACCATCTCGACCTGTCAATTACATGCCACGTGTCAAGTCAGGCGTGTGAAATTATTATTACACGATGCTGATATTCCTCAAATTCTAAATTTAAACGGCAGAAAGTGAAATCTTGCAATATCAGCGTATGATGAATTATAGGAGAAGCAACTGGTTTAGGTAGAGGGTGTTTAATACAGTCATTGCTGTTGTGTGAGTGACGGCCCAAGTCGATCAATCATAGATTTGCATAATTTTTGTATCGACGAAGCCATCGATTTGCCGAACGTCGAAGCGGCCGAGCATCGAACTCGCGCCGCACATCATAAATTTAACCCTCGGTCATAATGAGTATCACAACAATAATCACAATGTAATAATGCGGTTGTATGCGCATGCAGCATGCGCTACCGTGTATGGCATGGTCGTATGGTATGTTACCGTGTGTTTACAACCAAACAGATTGTCTGACTTTGTAGACTGTGGAAATTATTATTATGTTTGCCGCATTCGTGTGTTGTGGTGTGTTGTACGGCTTTCATATTGTTTCGCCTATGGCCTATGAATCTATGTAGTTATGCCTTATAATACATCGCATATGGAAAAGTATGCAGTCAAGACTATTGAGACGTATGCTAAACTCCTGGCGTGTGGACGTGCATGATTGATTAATGCAAACGCGTACAGCTCCGCTATTCAAGATATTAGTCGTCGATAAAATAAACGCGTCCGATAATGGCAAATAATAGAGACATTCGAGACATGCTAACATTCAAAGATACAAGAAACTACAATATTGTAAAATGTAGCTATAATAAATATACCGAACATCAAAAATAATAATTATCAGATTTCATTCACCGATTTCAATCGTAACATTCTCAGAAAGCTTCAATCGCTTATTTAATAAAATTATGA
Organism: Geostiba sp. GC000077; assembly: GCA_030264215.1. NCBI lineage: Eukaryota > Metazoa > Arthropoda > Insecta > Coleoptera > Staphylinidae > Geostiba > Geostiba sp. GC000077. The sequence continues at coordinate 5,564 of JARJDQ010003715.1, read as the reverse complement.
CGTGACGGAGGTGGAAAAACATCAAATATAGTGAAAACGTGTTTTTGATAAAGCTGTGCACACCATTTTACTATGACCCAGTTTGAATTTGACGCTGAAATTTGGAACATTGGTTCTCTAGTGTTGTGAGAAGATAAAGTATGATTTTGGAAGTAATTGGTTCAGTAATTACGAAAAAATCAAGCTTTTTCTGCTTGCATGAAATAACGCTTGAATAAGTGAGGAATTGGAAGAGCGGGAAACCGGTTGGGTGCCTCGTCGAATCGCAATGCCAAATATTTGGAATTTTTTGTTGTATTTTTGTTTGAAAATGTTTAACCTTCATTTGTAAAACTTATTCTACCTACCTAACTTTCTCACCCTTGTTGCATAATATATGAACAAGCAAAGTAAAAAGTTATGCTTCATTCCATAAATTGCCGCAAGAGTTCTTTCCAACTGAATGTTAAAAAAAAGCCATTATTTCCTATAAATATTTCTTTAATTTCAATATAAAGTATGCAACGCATTACTTTAATATTGATTATGATTCTTCACGATATGTTTCGCCCTTGTTCTTTTCCAACCATCACCTCTGTATAACATCGCCTCGATTTACTGATGGTAGTGTAATGGGTTGCATTGACTAAAAGCTAAAAACTACCGGCACTACCGCGGTATTATCATAAAATATTAAGACTTTTCTGCAACATTCTCTATGATCTTCCCTTTCCGTACTTAAATATATTGAAGAAAAGCATCAACCAATATTAAGGCAATATTCCGATATTAGTTTTTTTCACATTATCCTCCCAATATTGTATTTCCATTTTTCTCAATATTCCTCAAATATTCTTTAAATACAAAACAATGTTGACTCATTATACAGAATTTACTGTATTATACAGAAGAGTATATATTTTAATTTGATGTGATTGCATGCCTGACAAACTTATACCATTGATAGTAAGTACATTTGTTATACTTATGCCATTGACTTAAATGACTTCATAAAGATTCCTGCGCCTGTGTGTTTATCGTTATGAATGTTTTCGAAATTTATCGCCGCGCACTGTCATGCTCGGCGCTGATGATTTGCAATTAAACAAATGACAGCGTGAGGAGTTGTGCGCGTATTAGCAAAACAAATAAAAATACGCTCAACGCGCCTGGCATTCGAAGGTGATCCGCGCGATTTAAAAATACCTACTCTTCGCATGGCGGTCGTTTAATATCATCATTCGGTTGCATGGGCTGCATTAATGTCCGCTTGCATTATTCGCCCTGGCCCGGGGTGTCGGTTGCGGCGTATAATTATAAAATATTTGCAATTGAAGCGGGTTTTAATTTTTATGATTATCTTGAAATCATTTGTGCGGCATTGGCATCCAGTTTCTCGTTATACATGGTTGTACCAACGGTTATACGTAAACATGCCTTTGTGATACCGTCCGAGTTTCCCCGTCTAATTGAAACCGAAATGGGAGCGCATAAAAAGTGCATCAAATCACTGTGCATTAATTATGCACGATAAGTAATCGGCATCGCATTGGTAAGTTATTAAATTAAATGCCTGGACCTGCAGGATGGCGCACATGACAAGTGACAGAAATGATATAATGAAATAATGAACATTTGCGATAATAATAATGTACGGTCCTACGGTCCGGTCCGGTCCAGGGTGTTTTGTTGTGTGTTGTGTGGCACGGTGTGCGCATTCGCGTAATTATACACAAACACATCCGCGAAGCCTTGGCTGGGTCGGCTGGGGGGCAACCTTGCCGTCTGGCGTATACAACCACCGCCGTACCGCGCCGCAACACAATTCACCTGCATATCACTGCGCGCATCTATCTACGGCTCGCCGAGGGGTCCCCCTGCGGGCGGGGGCGGGGGCGCATCGGGCGCACGCTGTGCGAATGTGAATGCCCCTGGCCGCGGTGCGCAATGGCCTTGAGACGGGCGCGCGCTCGATGCAAATGCACGCTCGAGTGCATCTCCCGGTGCACACCTTCGGCCCGCCACCCGCCGCCGCGGCTGACACCCACAATATGCGGGCCGTGGTCCTCGGAGCTTTAAAGCTGGATCCACAATGCATGACGTTTCTGGTAGGTATAAAGTTTGCCGCGTAAAGTTCGGGGTTGTAATTCTAATGTATATGAAATAACGCTTGAATAAGTGACGAATTAGAAGAGCGGGGAACCGGTTGGGTGCCTCGTCGAATCGCAATGCCAAATATTTGTTTTATTTTTGTTTGAAAATTGTTTAACCTTTATTTGTAAAACTTATTCTACCTACCTGACTTTCTCACCCTTGTTGCATAATATATGAACAAGCAAAGTAAAAAGTTATGATTCATTCCATAAATTGCCGCAAGAGTTCTTTCCAACTGAATGTGAAATTGAGTATTCGTTCACAACGTCTAAACGCGAGACGTATAAACTTAACATGAGTTGACGTCGCACGTGCTTACGCCAAACGTTAACGTTATATGTGAGCATTGTGATCCAGCACTTAAACGCTCGCTGCGCACGAAGCACCGAACGGGTTACAAAAAGTTTAAAATATCCAATGCCACGACGCAAGTGGCAAGACGACAACAAGCACAAGATTTACAAAACGGCTTGGATCGTTCGAACGTAATCAGCCGTCGATATTTTTTACACTCGCCATGGACGACCATCGAACCGCAACGGCCAACTGTGGTGCGGCGGCGGTAAAAATGCGCTAGCCGCCACTAATGCGTATAATTTAAAAAAAATCCACTCTTTTGCGTACGTATCAATTATTAACACATCCCAGGCGTGCGCATCGCTTAGCACCGATTTGCATCTTTTATGAGCGCCTCGTTAACTAATTATGCACCAATTTGCCGGGCGACTCTTTTGCCCGCGAGAGCTAATTAATTATTATTAATTTATTAACGCCATTACATGTTGTATACTACCTGTACCTTCGCTCAATTCACACGTGCGCGACTTTCACATGCCGTAAATCAGATTTGCACGTTGGCATGAAAATGAGAAAATCGCGCGGCTGGCGATGCTCCTAAGCAATTTCCTCGGGAAAATATTTTCATTGCATCGCCCGGCATACAATACAGGCCACCAGCCAACCCAGCAGCACGCAGGTTACATGCAACATAAACTTGATTTAAAGATTTATTTGCGGTGATCGAACGCGGGGCGCGCGCGGGAGGGAGCAAGAAATTGAATACGTCGCGGGCGCCTCGCGGCTTCTCCGGTCCCGGTCGTGTGCATCGCAAACCCATTGCTATATTATTTATTACGTGCATATTCATTTCTGTTTGTTTTCGATCCATCCGTGAAGCATGATTTACTTGCAGCATTGTAACTCGAACTTTATTAGTTTGCAAAATATAGGTACTTCGAACCGCATGCGCTAATATTGCAGGTGAGCAGAACAATATGTTGGGTTGAGTTTGATTCAATATTGTCTTTCGAGTTGGGAACCAAATTATTATTTCATTACGCACCTGACATAATCTTATAGGTCCTAGAACAAGAAAAGAAAAACAACAGAAGTAGAAATAATACTGATCAGAAGACCTCATATACGCTCAATTTACTAGACAAATATTTCATTTTTATATTCATTTCGGTTAATATTTGCTCAGCGTTTCTACCCCCGACCACCCCGGGTATGTTTGTATCTCCTTGCTGGGGCTTTAGAAGGGCGGCAACCGGCATAATAATGGACAATGCTCCCCCGACTGCGTGAAGGATAACTTGTGTACGTGCTGCTCAATTGAAGACTCGACTTAATAAATTAAACATTTCAGAAAAATATATGGACCTGCATAGAGAGTGCTTTTACGAATCGCGTTCTCGTGTTTGCATAGATTTGCCTTCATTTAGAGTGGCTCGGATGGGTAAAATTTAAATTATTAAAATATTAAAAATATGCAAGCGCACAAATCGAAGTTATGAAATTAATGAACTTCGCTTAGTTTAAAAGCGATCAAATTATCAAACATCTTGTACCCTAGTGGAGGAAGCGCCGAACGGGAAGAATATTGAATTTTTATGCCGCATCGTAAATCACAGGCGAAGCGAAAAAGTTTTGCCTTCCTCCGGCAAACTTTTCAACACGTTTTCAGCAGTGAAATCGGTATAATTAACGCAAATCGAGTAATGAATCTACATTTTATCGATTGCCTTCCCCGCTGCTGTGGGGGTGGGCTGGTCGCAATAATTAATGCGAAATTACTATGCGCATTTTTATTGGCACTAATTAGTAAATGAGGAAACGCTTTTTGAAAACTTTGCGAAAATTACTTTTCATGCCAATTATGCGCGAAATAATTGATGTGCTTTATTTTGTTGTGTGATCGGTGGTCAGTTCGAAAATTGACAGGTCGATTGACTTTCGAATATGCGATTACCCATGGGGTGGAGGCTGATGGCAAAGTTTCAAAATGCAAAACGAATCATTTCGAATCATTTCAATTAAACTCGTTTCCTTGAAATTGGCTCCTCCACCAAATGCTATTGTATGTCGCACACTTGGTATTTTGTGCTTTGCGTTTTATAAAGGTGTTGTTACAGTCTAAAATGGTTCCGTTTGCAAATTTATATCATTGCCCATTTGCTGTTTCCCTTCTTTGTGCTTGTCTTTTTCCCTGCTGCTCTTTTTTTTCGCTGCAGGAACATGTTTCCCGCTTGTTTTCTCACAGTGCGCATCGATACTCGTATATTCGGTCTGGAGTGTTTTGTTTCACCAATTATTTACATTCGTAAAAAGCTGACTGTGCGCGCGCCGAGTGGCAAGAGAGGAACGCGAAGAAAGGCGAATTCCGACAAACACTGTCTCATTAAACAATTACTTTATTGCTATTTACTCGCCGCTGCTGCGGCGCCAAGCGCGACTGCTTCAGAGAGCGAAGAGTTTAATTGAACTAATCCTTTATATAAAAATTTATTATATCTTTCGCTTGAATTTATACCCGGCGCTGCTAACCGTTAGGGAGCGCTATAGCCGGAGACGCAAAAAATATCACCCAGAGACGAGGGAATAAGAATACAGAATATCTAAACTCCGGGCTCTCCGGGCACTCCGGGCGGAGAAGAAAACGTTTAGTACTGAGGGCTGAAGCTTAATTAAAGCATTATAAAACGGGCTTATAAAATTTTAATTAAAATCGATCAGTACCGTGAGCTTTTTTGCTTGGACCTCCTGCGTGTTGGGACTGGGGACTGGAGATAATTGCCCTTAATCGTAAAGTTTAAAATTTTAATGTTAATGAATAATTACTGAAGTCACTTATCACACTGTGGCCGCAGCGGCGGCAAATTGGCACACATGTCTCGCGCGTCTAATGAGGCACTTCCTCTTTAGTGCCCAGCAGCAATAATATCATAATCATCGCTTTTGTCATTTTTTTTGTGAGGAGCAAAATGCGCACAATGGCGACATTGACAGCGATCCCTCATTGCTCATCAGTCATCACAATTATAATCAACACCCACGTGATGATCACACTGAGCAATCAAATGCGATGTGATGAGAAGAGATGAATAATTGTGCAATTATAACTGTTCAATTCCAATTACAATTAAACATCA
>JARJDQ010003705.1:0-10758 GCA_030264215.1 Geostiba sp. GC000077 | reverse complement strand
TTATTGCTGACTGCCCTTCGGTCGGGCAGCAATCAGCCGGCGGGATTCAAAACCCCCCTTTCTTCCCTAGGTGTACTAAATACTATTGTCTCTTAGTTGGCTCGGGTTTTGTAGGCTAGGACGGCTAAGGAAAGGGGAAGCGTGAGCACGATTACACACGAATAGTCAAGATTGGCAAGGTGTAAATTCGAAAGCGTACCAATGACGCGTCGCCGACACGATATTCTTGGTGCAAAAGCGATGGTGTCTGCACGTCTGCAGCCAGGGGGCGACAAAACTCATTTGAGAGGTTTGTGGGTGATCCCTATAACTTGGAAACATCCTACGTTTCCAACATCAAAATATTCAATTAAAGAAAATGTGCTTCGGAGTTCATAAATAATTCAAATTCAGGTGGACAGGACGGGTTTGTTTCTTTTCATTTTCAGGCGGCGATAGCGTTATCGGCGATATACGACATTAGATTTAGCATTCCGCAGTCGTCCTCCCTTTCCACCCACCCACACTCCTACCACACTTATTCCCATCCATTCGCCTACACGCATACAAAACGAACAAAAGTGCAAAACTAGAGCATGAACTAGAGCAGTAGGAGGAGCGTTGAGGCGTTGAGCGGTAGCAGGTGCAGGCGTGCAGCAGGAGGAAGCAGGAAGGGGAGGGAGTGTACATCTGAATCTGACGTTTCTCCGTTTGGAGGTTAGATCGGCTGCCTTGTGTTGTGTTTTCTGCTGCCCTTGTGCCTGTTGTGCTGTGCTTCAGTTGTGTTGTAGACTGTTAAACTTGTGTCCAGGCAATCAGGCAGAATTCAACAGGACCCACACAGTGTTGAGCAGGACATTCGAGGACTGCAATTTCAAGGGATCGCCTTCCAATTAATGGCAAAAGACAAGTGCGCATCGTAGAAGTGCGAGAATGTCGGAAAACACACCATCTCTCAGCTCCTACTTCGGGAGCAACAACGATTCCAAGATGGATAGTGATTTTCACAGTCAATTCGTGGATAAGATTAGGGTAATGGACATCGAGGAGCCGAAGGCATCATCGCAGAGTGAGCCGAATGTGTGCAGGCTGTTCGCAAAGACGCCGCAGCAGCTCAAAGATCCCACCGCATCGTTCTTCGATCTCATTGGCACGTCAACAACGAGCCCAAATGCAACTGCAACGGGGATGATTGCAGATCTCGGTCTGCCTCCAACAGATGTAAGTGGTTTCACTTTGTTGCATTTAGTAACTATCATTTTGTGATTGTGCGCAGGATGCATATGCACCAAGAGTTGCAATTGGCTCTGAGGCAGATCGAAGAAGAGATGCATGGATACCAAGTGAAAAAACGCGTCAAGTATTAATAGCTTCTGCGACGGCTCCGTCTGGCACGTATTTTCCAGAACGCGAAATTCTAACCATGCCAGGTGTTCTGCTGGAGGAGGAATATGTAAGTTGCATTATTTATTTATGCTGACATTTCTATCAAGGGTTGGGTGTTAATTAATTTCCTAATTTGTAAGTCTCCTGAAATATTCAAATGAAAGAGACATGGGAGCTTTAAATCTTAAATGTTAATTGAACTTCTGACATTATTACTTCTGTGGCATTTTGAAGGAACTACATGACTCCATTAAAAAAATGAGTTATCAGTGGGGAAAGATAGTGCCTGAAGTCCTCTTTTGCATGCTTTAACTTTCAATTCAAAATACTTATAAGTTTTTATAATTATATGCAATTTAATTATGAAATTTGTAGTTGTGAGGTTATTCCGGGAAAATGGAGTAATGTAGTACTCCATTTTCCCGGAATGCATTTCTCTACGTCCATTCATGATCAAAATAACGCAAGACGATGGCCGTGGACAGCGATCGAGTGACCGCTCGCGGTCGCCTGAGTTGTGTTGATGATATGACTCTCGTGACTTGATATTTACTAGAAAAACAATTGCCTCGGTTCAATGCGTAAAATTGATGTTAGACGGTTCGATTCCGGCAAGTGGAGGAAAATTTTTCTAGTAAATTTCAAGATTTTTCATTAATATGGTGCGATTCCGTGAACAACTTTTCAACTTATTATTACTAATTTTTCGTATATATTATAGGCGAAGAAGCCGCCACCCGCAAGAGGAAGCGGGGCAGCCCGGAAGGGTGGCGGCGTGTGGCGCCTATCCCCCCAGGCACGACGCTACGCCGGGGGCAAAGCGCGAAACGTGCGCGAGTGCACGCCGCCACGCCTGCGGGGTCCCGCAGGGCGCCGGCACCGTCGCCGGAGCCCAGGAGGCGGCGAAGCTGGGCGGAGGAGCACATGAAAAGTACATACTTACCATTAAATATATACTTACCATTACTAATTACTAATTTCGATTTTTTTTTGCAATTCTAGCAAGCGACGACCCAGAATTGGTGGTGCCCGAGGCGGGGTGTTTGCGGCGGGGGCGAGGGCGGCCCAAAGTTGAAATTAAACGGACGCCTTGGCCGCGGCCCCACCATTTGTTGGCGGAGGTCGCCCTCCGCCGAAATCAGCAAATACCGAGGAAGAGGGGCACTAGCTGCCACCGGTGCAGGAAGAAGACGAGAGACTACAAGATAACTTGTAGTCTGCCGTCTTCCTCCTGCAAGGGGGGCGCGACGTGCGGGGTGTGTCTGTTGTCTCAGGGCGAGGACCCCGCACTCGCTTTTGCTGAGCGAAATTATTGGTGCGCGGCATGCAGGGGTGTGTGCCCCTGCAGCCTCGGCCGCAAAATGTAATTTATTTGATTTAAAAAAAATATTAACTCTCCATTCTTTATTTATTAGAAACCTCCACTAAGATTTTAGATCTCGAGAATCGTTAGGCGTAGAACATCCGGGTTTTCGACAAAGGGGAAGTCGATGAAAACCAAAAATTCCGAAAGCGGTGCCACCCCCAAAACCCCACCCCCGGGGGCGGCAACATAGCATCTCTGAAACCATTGGTCAGATGTGTACCAAATTTTCAGAAGATATTAAAAACATCATTGTAAAGGTACTGCAGCATTATGGTACACATCGGCCGAAAATTATAGAAAATAGCGAATTTTCAAATTTCAATGTATTTCTTATGGGAGCGATTTTCGCCGACATGTCAAAATCGCTGCGTACGCACGGTCACACTAATCAGCTCATAACTCCGAAGAAAACTTTCGAAAATTTTTGAGCCAAGCGGCATTCGATTCAGCATTAAATTTGCAACAACTCACATTAGTTTCAATCTTTGGAAACGTAAATTCGCCCAGATATAGTTTTCCAAAGTGCACCTATGATTTTATCCGAAAAATATGGTGTCACTTTGGCATTGGCGCACTCAAAAACTATTTGTGCTACGAGGCTCAAATTTCGTCCAAACCTAGCTTAACTATCCTGGAATAACCCATATCAATTTCATTTAGATTGGAATAAATTTTTTTTTTTCGAAAGTTTAAAATTTTTTAGTAAGCTACCCGGTGACACAAAAATTTGGAGTTGTATTGGTTGATTTGCTGTCGCTGCGACACTGTCGCTGGCGTGTGAATGTAGCTAAGCGTTCTGGAATGAACTCTGTGGGACGATCATCGGCCGGCATCTTGGACGCCATCTTGGAACTTGGCTGTGAGAGAACAAGTCATGAGAGAATTCTGCAGATTAATGTTTAACCGTTGGTTTAACTGTACATATCCGTAGTTTTTATTTTCAAATATTATTAAAAAAATTTAAAAAAAACTTATGCCAAAATGTTTATTAAGTTAAATATTGTCAAAATTCACAAAAGTGTTTGGGTCACAAAGTTTTGAAATGAAGTCCGGATTGTTTAGATGAATAGATGCGCTGAATGCCATGTTAGGTGGCCACAGCAGGGGCGTTTGCTCGTTGTTCAGAGCTAACGTCTGAGCATAGCGGACAGAGCGCATATTTCGTACTTCTGCTCGCGGATGATCATAATTAGTTCGGCATTCCTGCGCTCGAGGTTTTCGATGCGCTTTGATGGCGGATCGGTGGGATCCTGCAGGGTGTACAGCATCAGCAGGAGCATATCGGTCCTCTTCTCATGGTCACGCTCAGCCTTCTTCATAATGGGATGGCCGCGTAGTCCCGCCTCAATGATCTTGATCTTCAATCCGGCGATTATCATTTCCTGCTCGTGGATCTTCATTTGCAGCTCAGAATGGTGACCCTCCCTTTGCATCATTGCCAAATCCACATTTTCCGCCATGTTGCATGGCGGCTTTTGTGCACCGTGACCGTGCGTCGGCAACGACGATGCCCCATTTGCCCCCTTTGCTTGCGCCTTGCGATTCATCTCCTCCATCTGCGCGATGCACTTGTCGAGGCGCAGGACTGCTGCGTTCTCCACCTCGGGCTCGCCGATCGCGTCCCAATGGAGGCGCAGCGTGCGCAGCTCCTCGCTGAGGCTGTGCACCACAGGAAATGCATATGCATTCGCTACCTCTGGTTGCTCAGCGTTCTTGCCGTCGCGTTTCGGAGCGTTGGAACCACCTTGTCCAGAAGCCATAACGAATTGGCGTTGATCACTTGATAAGGGCGAACTTTCGAAAATTCGATGACGATGCGAGCAAAAATGTTGCAGCGTGCACGGCTTGCAAAAGCACTATGTCAAAAATCTGTTGTGCACCTAATGTCATCGACTTTTGTTTTTTCGTTCCATGGCAGGCCTTGATCGATTCGACGTTGTTTCGCGTTATAAACAATTAACTTCCAAAGTTAACCTGAAGGGTGCAGCATCGGCAGGAAATCATTTGATCGACGCAACGTCGCCATTACACTACACGCACTCCGAGGGCGCACGTCGTCCCATCTAAATCCTCAAACATCCTTTTCACCGATTATCATTCTCCGTCTTCTCTGATACCAAAGGTGAGTCTATCCTATTATCCATGCAGGGAAAGCATCATTTTTTTCACAAATGCATTTATCGCACATTAAAGATCAAAATTGAGCAATGGACGGTAACACTCCCTCAAAACCAAGGCCCACCGCATCCCTTTTCAACCAGGATCTGTTACGTGCTCAGCTTGTGTTCGAGGAGAAGATCGACGATTTACAGAGCAAATTGAATGCAATGTACGCGTCCATGGCGGACATGGAGGGCAACACAGCGAAGGTGCAAGCTTGCATTGCCGCCATGTCAGAGATCGACATGGACTTTCAGGACTACGGGCAGCAGACTTTGTCGCGTCTGCGGAGGCTGCGCAGCATGCGAGAACTGTATGCTGACGTGGACGACGACATGCAGACAGGCGTCCAGGAGCTGGACCAAATCATGGCGGAGGTTGAAACCACCATGGCGGCGTTGCGTCAGGATAAGCTAGCCATGATGGCTCAGCTTAAAGCGCTCCACGGCAAGGCTTCTAAACATCAGGAGAAGAAAGAACATGCAGAAGCAGAACCAGAACCGAAAGCATTGTAAGGACAGACCAAAGAGGTATAAACGTCTGGCCGCAATCTTTCTCTCTTTCTCTTGCTGTGTTGTGTAGCTTTGGTAAATCACTACAAATAATTAAATTATGATATGATTTTGCATTTGGGTTCTTTATTATTTGCATGTTGCATGGCAACGATGGCAACACTGCATTTTGATGTTTTGTGAGTGTGACCAACTTAACCTATTTACACTGTTTTGTCGTTTTGTGCTCTGCTGACTCTGCTGAGTGCTGACTTTAATCAGTCGGAATGAAATCTAAAACCACCCACTAAAAATGAATGTGCTCCAGGAAAATAAATTAGAAATCAGTTATAAGCTTGAAAAGGTACTGTAATATAAATTTCTTGCTGTGCGCAAGTAACGTGACGCTGTGTTCGTTTATTAGGAGTCTTCTAATCTATGTCTTCTGAAAGAAAGAATATCAAAGAGCTCCCAGATTGCAAAGGGTGTTGATGGCATTCTCAACACATTTGAAGATCGCCTTTCACGCCTGGAGGACACCATTCTCCCGGTGTACAATGAGACGGAAAATTTGCAAAAATCGCAACACAGTGAGTGTTTGTTCCTTCTCTTCACTATTCAATTGCAATTGCAATTGCACAACAGCTTAAATCAATGTTATCTTTGATATTTGCAGATATTGATAGAACACTGCAGCTGCTAGATAGTGTCATTAGCTATTATGAAGTCTCTGCTAAAGTGGATGATGTTATTGAGAAAGGGCCAGGAGTTGTCACTGATGCTGGTGTCAACTTGGATCTCTATCTTCAGTGCATGAATAAGTTGGCAAGGGCACAAAAGTATTTTGAGAAGCATATTCCTCAGAGTGTTGAGTTGGAAAATGTGGTGGGTATCAAGACACATGTTTTAAACAAAGTGTATTAATGTAATTAATGTTATTGGCAGAGCACACTGTTTAACAAAGGCAGTGATAAGCTAAACTTTGAGTTCAAAGCAACACTGGCTAAGCATAGCAAGCCGCTGCTTCCCGGCGTGCTCATGATGATGATCAACAACGACGATGAGAGCTCCAGCGATTATCTCATGCCGACGCCGAACTTTCCGGATAAGTTTCACAATGATCTGGTGCGAATGGCGGAATGGCTGCTGGACAACGGGAAGGACGAGTTCTTGACGGTGTATGGCATTGGCAGGGGTGCCAACTTACAAAAGGCGATGACGATGTTGAAGAATCACCAGCGGTCCATTAGCGGTGGCAGTATGCATGGTGGATCACCAATGTTTGTAAGTTGATTTTTTTATTTTCAACAAGTTTTAGTTTACGAATTGATGAAAATCAGCGACATTTCACTAGTGATTTTGTGCAAATCTGTTGGTAACGCGATTTGGTGACTTTTATTTATTAAACAATTTAAGTTGTTGCTTATGACGCCATTTTTCCGTTTGCTATTTTCAACAAGTTTTAGGGCCGATTTCCAGTTAACTAATAAAAGCGGCTTTTTGCGGTTTTTTTTCTATTTCTTGCACGTGATTGGCTGAATTCAGACATTTTGCAAAAAAACGCAAAAAGCCGCTTTTAAAGGCGAAGTGGAAATCGGCCCTTAGTTTATGAATTGATGAAAATCAGCCGATATTTCACTAGTGATTTTGTGATTTGGTACAAATCGGTGGATAACGCAATTTGGTGACTTTTATATTTTAAACAATTTAAGTTGTTGCTTATGACGCCATTGCTGCTAATTTCAGAGGAACAAGTTTCAAAATCGCCATGAAACATCGGCGCGCCGCCCATCCACGCGCCGCATGCAAAACGTTTTCGAGAAGAAGGCGAACAAGATCTTCCAGCGCGCGTCGGCGACGCTCGAACAGTCCACCGGGCTGACGCTTACCGGCCGCCGCATGTCCACGCACTTGGAGGCGGGCAGCGCCGGCGATGAGATCGACAACGAGCAGGAGATGGAGAATTACCTCGTGTCGGTGGTGGCGCTGCACAAGCTCATGCAGATCGAGCTGGGCATGATGCGCGACATCGTTGCCATCAACCATCAGGCGAGCGTGTTCGAGTTGATCGTGCGCGACGCGATGGACACGATCGTGCAGGACGGCGAGAACATCGCAGCGCGCGCCAAGCGCTGCATCAATCGGCACGACTTCGCCGCCGTGCTGGTGCTCTTCCCCATTCTGAAGCAGCTGCTGGTGCTGAAGCCGGACTTCGAGAAGACCGTCGAGGAGTGCAACTCCAACGTGAAGGCGAAGTTCGACTCGATTCTAACGACGCTCCATACGACTGTAAGCTACCCATTATTCACTACGTTGTGCTTAAACTTGAACCCATTTTGTTCCGAGCCAGGGGCTGAAAGCATTGGAGGACTTCATCGAGTCGCTGCGCTCCGACTCCGTGTCGCAGCTGCCGCGCGACGGCACCGTGCACGAGCTCACCTCCAACGTGCTCATGTTCCTCGAACAGCTGCTCGACTACACGGACACCATCTCCAGGGTGCTGTCGCAGGACGCCGGCTACAGGAACCAGGTGGACAAGTTGAAGCCCAGCGATAAGAACAAAGCCTACATTGGTTTATACATAAGTACGAAATCACCATTACCATTACGATCACCATTACCATTACTTACATCTTACACTCGCAGAGAAAGTCCTCGTGCAATTGAACCACACGCTGTTGAGCAAGAGCGAGCAGTACGGCGATCCAGCCCTCAAAGCGATCTTCCGTCTGAACAACAACAACTACGTGTTGAAGTCGCTGCAGCGCAGCAAACTCATGGAGTTATATCTGATATCGGAGCCCAAATCCGAGGAGTACTATTTCAATTCAATACAAGAGCACAAGAAAGCGTACCTGCAAAGGTAGTAGACCACTGAAGTGTTGTTATTCAGAGAATGAATCTTGCAGCGTCAGTAGTTTTAGAGAATACCGTCAGGGTCAACCATTTTATCTCTAAAGCTCGATTTATAAACTTTGTCGTAGCCGTTGTGACGTTGCAGTTGGCATATAGGAAAACATAACAAATATTTATAAACTTCCATATCGGTTGAAAATCCGTTTCTATAGCTCCCATAGAATTTCCTATATGTTGCCTGCAGCGTCAACGGCAGCGGATTTCAAAAATCGACCTTAAATATGCGCTTGATAGCGTAACTTGACGTCATTGTAGGTTAGAGTTCTGAAGGGATGATTTGTTTGCTCATTCTAATGTTACATCAACCTTTGTGTTTCATATTTTCTTCTGTGTCTTTAAAATGCCCATAAAATCTCCAGATCGTTCTGGTCAAAACTCGCAATCTGTTGTCCCTCCAGAACCTAATCAGACATCGCGCACATTTGGAGATAAAATGGCGAGCCGTCGCGGTACTCTCTAAATCTCCTGACTCTGGTATCTTGGTAACAGTGGATGTTTGCTGCTTTCAGTTGGAACAAGTTATTGAACTACATTTCCACTGACGACTCCCAACTGTACCAGCATGATAAGCTCAAGGACAAGGAGCGAGCGGCGCTTAAAGAAAAATTTGCTGTAAGTGCATATCTAATAGATTTCAACATCATATTCATTTGAATTTTGGGTTTCCAAAATTGAATGCAATAGGAATTGGAAAAAATTACGCGTTCCAACAAAAAAAATGATACAGGGCGGTCGTAAATTGTAGCGCAGTTGAATTTCGCGTGTGAAATTGGAAATCATGTTATCTGGTAAATCAAAAACATCGCTCTGTATTTCCTGAACTGAACGTGTGCTTTGATGTTGATGGAGTAGAAAGTGCCCTAAAAACGGGTTTCACATTCAACTAATTTTCAATACTGACTACTCTTAAATACCCATTTGTATGAAGGGCACAAGGGAGTGTACAACGTGCATGATTTTCAGGGATTTAACAAAGAAATCGAGGATATTGGCAAAGTACAACGTGGATATTCCATTCCGGATGTCCACCTGCGCGAAAGTTTAAAACGTGACAATAAGGAATACATTATACCAAAGTACAACACTTTCTACAATATGTAAGTACTGTATATCGTCACTCTTCAAATGGAAAACTAATAGCATCAAATTATAATGGCGGGTTCAGACAATATAACAATGAAGGAACTAGTTCATGTCAAGATTCATATTGAATTTCGATGATGATTTAATTTTAGAGCAATATTTGTAAAATTAGGATCGTTTTCTTGCGTTTTATCTTGTAGTTACACTTGAGATTATTTCATTGCCAAAATAATGTTTTGCATAGCAAATGAATAGCCCTTTTCTGTAGATTTCAAAATACTTTGGACGTAGATTTTTATATTTCCAATCTTGCAGTGATAATGCATTTGCCTGAACTCGCCATTACGCATAAAATTGCCATTCATAGCCAAAAATCGTTGGTGTGCGTTCGTCTGTCCATTTTGCGATGAATCGCTTTACGATTGTAGTTAAGTGTAGTTATTGATGTGATATTTTCAGATATGCAAGCATGCACTTCACAAAGAACCCAGAAAAGTATCTCAAGTACAAGCCCGATGAAGTGGTCACGATCATCGACAAGTTCTTCGACGTCGCCGCATAAACATTTACATTTCGTCTTAAATTCGGTGCAAAGGCACAAGAGATTGCATTAGTATACATATACCTTCTATACATATTTACAACTACATATGATTGCATACGATAATATTTATTAATAATGAGCTTTAATTGCGCTTCACAAACGATGTTAAAGATTTTAAATAAATGTTTATTTCATTATCCCTCATGCGACTCTGGTTGCTAGGTCAAAAAGACAGAATATCGAACAACTGGCTAACGCAATATAAAAATTAGTAGTGGTATGATAACACAGATACGTTTGATAAAAAGTTTAGATTTTAATTCCCTATTTGTGTTCCGCACGTTTCTGTAAATTCTTCACTTCCTTCACTATCGTTTTGAGTCTCATCTAATTAATAAAATAATTTGCTTAAATTCATGAGACCGAAGCCATTTGTGGATCTGGTTTTCTGTTATCTAGGTAGCATAAATATAATACAGGGTTAGTTGTTTTATACAGTGCTTTTCATTTATCCTCGAACAACTCGATGCATTGCCCATATGAACAGAAAAAACAAAATTCAAATAACAGATTCGGTGATTGCTCCCAAACCACTGGGGCGATTTGAATTTTCTTTCCGCGTTTTTGCGCGGCTGCCAGAGAGCGCCGTTCACCCCCCGCCAGTTTATTCCCCGTTTTCTCCTGAACGATGATCCCGAGGGAAACGCAGATGATGGTAAAACCCGTCAAAAAGTATGCTCTATCTTTGTGAAAAATTTCAATCCTATAGCTTTTCGCGTGTCCGTACACTTGGCGAAAAAGTAAAGTTTACAATGTTGGAAATTGGGAAATTT
>JARJDQ010003688.1:0-20252 GCA_030264215.1 Geostiba sp. GC000077 | reverse complement strand
GCAAATAAAATATTATTATTTGCATATTTAAAGTGTTTAAAAATGTGCAAATAAAAAATTGCAAAATATCGATAAATTGAGCAAAAATACCACAATTTTGAGGTGGAAAGCAACGAAATACTTTTTATTTACTATGTAAACATTCCCTTTGTACGAATTATCCGTTAATTAAATAATTTTTTTTTGAAATTTCAATTGTTAATTTCACGAAGACATGAAGGACAATTAAACAATTAAATTAAATTAAACAATTTTCCCCAACCCCTTTAATCATCCTCAATGATGCCTCCAGACGAAATGCGCCAATTTTGTTACACCCTGTATAGTCATATTTTTATTTATTTTTCGATTTGAAAGAATGAGTGGGTATGACAACTGAGGTAGACGGTACGTCAATATATAATGGCAATATACACTTTTAACTTTACACAACTGAACGTTACACAACTTTTCAACTTTACAGTTTTTACTGAAATTGCAGCGATAAATAGGGCTACTTACAAAATAAAACGAAAAACAGGTAGGTAATACTATTTTAAAATTATCTTTCTATTTCCTCAATAAAATATCCGCTTATTTCACGAAGGAATGAATGATCAAAAAACTTCAAACTGCGATATCTCAAGAAAACGATTGTGCATTGGACAGTAATGCTTAATGATTAAGACTTGTGTTGATCGGCTATCATCCACGAAGCTGCATAATAGTACATTGTGTGTCAAGTAAGGAAAACGGCACTTTTACCACTGATCTGTATAACAGATAACATAAAGTATAACAGTAACATAAAGTTACTGGATAGTGGATGCCATAGCAATTTGCCATATCGACGTGACAAACACTGGAGTTCGTTTTGAGGATATTTTTCCCGATTGTATAATCAATTGATGTGTTTTCTGTATTCTGACGTCATTTTAAATCTAACGTTTATACTAAGTCGCATGTACTGGCAGGGATAATACATCAACGTATATTATATGATCTTTCTCAAAAGTGACATTAGGAAAAATTCTCATGTATGTACATTTCGCAACATGGATTTTTCTGCCGGTTGCGGCGACACACAGCGGCACCCCGAGGCACTTACGATCGGGATTCACAACTCACACGAGAGAGGGAGCAGCTGATGTTTTGTGAGAATGTGTTCAAGTGGTAGTATAACTAGCGTCTTATGCAGTCAAATCACGAAATGTGTATGATTCTCTCGAAAATCTCTGGCCAATCAGCGATTGGGACTGTTTCGGATTTTGGAACATGTCAAAGCCTGCATGCTTCGACAGTGTCATGCCATATATCCACTATCCAGTAACTTTATACAGATCAGTGACATTTACGGACGACTGTAGGAGTTTGTTGAGCGAGCCGGAGGCGAGTATATTCAAATATGTCTGAATTTAGGTACGCTCTACGTAAAAACACGCTATGTTACTCACCAGCATCGCCAGCATCGACGATATTTTTCTCCGACATCCTTTACAATCCCAGTATTCTTATCTCACAATATATCACTTTGCTGCACCTGAATTATGCGGCAACCGCAGGTGGAATGAATCTCAACTCGAATGGCGAGTGGCGACTGAATCAATACGTCAACACGCACCAACATTTATCATTTGATTTCGTATTTTGTCCAACTCTAAATTAGCAAATGTCAAGCCGGTTTATCCGGCAATCAAAAATTTCCCTCCATGAACTTTTGCAAGGAAAATCCGATCTCAATCGTGGCAACGTGCAACCAACCAGCATCATGAATAAGCAGAAAGCAAAGTGATATGAGTAACAACACACCAATAACCGCCAATAACTACTAATATGTAATATGTAGTAAAATTTAAAAAATTCAAACTTATTACGCTAATGAATGATTTACATGCAACTGCATGCAACTACATCGGCGATAAAAACGTCTGAAATGATTGACGACTTGTTGAATAAATTAATGCCCGGCGAAAACAAAAGATCGCCGCCGCGGCCGATTAATTGTTAAATGTGTGCCATTAATGTCAATTAAGTGTGGAATAAAAATGCTGTAAAAAGGACGGTAATTAAATCGCGATTGCGGGCGAGGTGTAAGAAATGAATGAATTGCTGAAGAACGAACAAATGCACGTTTGCGTCGTGTCTAAATTCTAATTAATTGCAGTGTAATTACTTAAGTTGCCATGGCACATGCATGCGAAATGCGATCCTATCAATAACTATGTAAGCGTACGAATCAAGGTTATATAGATCATATTTACCTAGTCAATATGTCTATAGTCAATATCAACATCGCATTTGCTCAAATTAGAAAAAAAAGAAACAGTATTTTTAATTAATTGTCTACAATTCCTCAAGTCTATAATAAAAAAACACGTTGAACAGTTGCCTGAATCATAATAATCAGTATCACAATCTACAATCAACAAGGAAACTGTAAAAAGATTTTGCTTCTGATTTTTATATACAGGGTCTTCATAAATGTCTGATTACTACGTGATCAAATTTTGAATTTCGCGCCCAGCAGCAGTTGGCTATAATTTAAAAATATATCCCCAGATAGTAACTAGCAAGAGAGTCAGTGGATATTGACATATTTTAAATTTCCCGCCTTACAAAGTTACCAAGAAGTAACCAAATACACAGGGTCTCCAACCTGAGAACGAAAAAATGTGCGCGGGTATTCAAAATTTGATCACGTGGTAATCAGACATTTATGAAGACCCGTTAGATGAAAACTAATTTGATTTTAAGTTAACTTTAAACTCACCATTTGTAGTGCCATTGGTACCATTTGTATGCCCATTCAAGATGGCGACGACTCCATTCTTGTTATTGCTACATTCCGCCTGGTCTTCATCAATTTGATTGATTCCGTTGCACTTTAACTCTTTCATTTTAACGTTGATATGCGTACAATGCACAATGCGAGAGCTCCAAACAAACTGATTAAGTATAACAAACGTAACGTGTGTTTTATTGATACCTACATCCAGCCTGATGCCTGACGTAGCAAGGTGGCATTGACTCCCACCAAATAAAGTCAAAAATGTTATTCACACGAGACGCCACACGAGAGCTTCAAAGAACTGTTGCCTGCCTATGCCTGAGTTCTGGTTTTTGCTATGAATCACTTCCAACCTTTTATACACAAAAAAAAAGGGTTTTCCAAGTCTACAAAGAGCTTTTAAATTTCTTTTAAATGCAAATGCAAAATGCAAATAAGTCAAATGTGATATGATAACCAATCATTTTATTACAAAGTCGTTTTGTTTATAATATAAATTTTGCTTATTTTCTTAAGTTTTTGCGTTTTGCGTCATTCCATGCATTTCATAATAATTAGTTGGTGAATATGATATGGGTCAACCTGAT
Organism: Geostiba sp. GC000077; assembly: GCA_030264215.1. Taxonomy (NCBI): domain Eukaryota; kingdom Metazoa; phylum Arthropoda; class Insecta; order Coleoptera; family Staphylinidae; genus Geostiba; species Geostiba sp. GC000077. The sequence goes on along the minus strand of JARJDQ010003688.1, from coordinate 16,898 downwards.
TTCGGTATAATTCAAGCATGAAGGTTGCTTTTCTTCCATTTGCAAAATACCTGTAACCTCGGCGGGTTTAATAAACCATTAAATTAGTTGTTCGCTGTTCTATTTCTTATCTGCATAAATAATAATAAGAATAAAAACGAACAGCAATATGCGCACGATGGCATTGATGCTTTGATTCGCTTTAACATTGAATTGTTCAACGATACTTGAGTTTGAACACGAATAAGATTAAGGAATAAGTACATAAGTAGAGATTTCAAAGTAAGAGCTCCACAAAAGCTCTCACATCAATCACTCACTCTTCCGGTTTGTTGATTTTACATGTTTTTTTTTATGTCAGGCTTAGGATCAAGATCATTTCGGTTCGTTCGACTTGATCTTGCATTTGCACAATATGTACCTAACTAACATTGGAGTGTTTCGCCTTAATTTCATTAATTGCATGCTTGTGTCTTTCGATGTGTACCAAGGTTTTACACACGATCGCACATTGGAAATCCAACATGTATTCATTTGTTAATTGCGTCTTGCGTTTGGTTTAAACCATGGGTAAAACCATTGAAACCGTTAAGTTAAATGTGACCACATTTTGTTGGGATATTTTGTTCCAATTAAGTCTAATCATAATGTCAAGTGTGAAGTCCAAAATAGATTCACATTCTTTAGAAAAGAAGTGTTTATCGCATATATTCTAGATACGTAAATATTATTGAACATAATATTGAACATATTTAGGAAATTCTGGAAAAACCGAAAACCAAAGTTTATTGTGTATTTGGTTGCCTACTCTGACATTTACTTTGAATGTGTAATACAATGTGTATTGTGAAGAGGTCCTGTAATAAATTCTATGGTAAATTATGAGGATGCAGTACTGGTGCACAGATGGTATGTGGAATAGTTAGAAATCGTACCTGCCATCTGTTGGCGGCTGCTCAAAGCCTGTTCAACACAAACACAAAACATGACAAAATTCACAATCAAATAAATGACTCATTCCGTTTCATTCCCAACTAAATTTCAGTTAAAATACAAACAAACCAAGAAACAATCATCATGAAACGAGCATATCGCAGGTAGAGCCGCTGCTAAAAATATCATTTTCTAATTCTGTGTCACCCGAATGCCCGAACGCTCCCGATTTTGCGCACAAAATTATGGCCATTGCATAAACGCACAGCTTGCGAGTCCAATGCGTGTGCGTCGTGTTGCGTATGTGTGTCCTGTTCATCGCCGTTTCAAATGTCAAACGTCAAACAAGGATTCCCTATTTCTCTGTCCTGTGTGGCCGTGTGCGCTGTGTGTGCGTGTGCCCCAGAGAAGTGCGGGATTCGCTCCTTGGAAGCGCTTGATGCGATTGAATCACAGAATCACACTCGCAGGGGGCTTGTGTGACCGCGGCGTGCGATTGTGCTGGGAAATTATCCAATAATCGTGTGAAAGCAATTCATCGGGCGCTCGACGACACCCTGCTCCAATGACCTGTTGTTAGTAATCCGCTCAACGCGATCCTTCATTGTCTCTCATTTGTATGCTTTTGTATAACATAGTTTCAAACAAATCTAGTGTAAGTATATCTGCATTGAAAGCTCTAGTTGCAGCAGTTGGCTGCTGACGGTGGTCGTGAGCCGCATAAACTGTAGTGTTGCAATTTCCAGTTTCAATATGCTGTGCTCCTTACTTGCAGAATGTTTTCCAACGGAATCACCTGTAACTTGCCCTTCAGCTGCATGAATGCACCACGAGACTCTGGCTCCGATGAGTTGATACCCAACAAAATGGCTAGAGAGCCAGTCATCCTCAATGTCTATGACATGTACAAAATAAATGATCTTACATCAAACATAGGATTAGGAGTGTTTCATTCTGGTGAGTGGTGATTCCTTAATGAATTGTGTTTATCATGTATGAGTGTATGACTTATTCCATTATTCCATTGTGGTTTTAGGTGTTGAAATTTATGGAACTGAATATGCATATGGTGGTCATGCCTGTGCCTTTTCAGGTATTTTTGAAATAATACCTAGAGATGAGAAAGACCTTGGTGATCAATTTAGATTTAGGTAATACCAACTTAATTCCATATGTTACCATGGCTCTAAAACAATTGAAAAAATGTTTATGACAATTCCTAATGTAGTATTGGTTTAGACCCTTATTCGCATGCATAAGGTGAATGCAATTGGAATTGTCGTCAACAACTACTTATTTCATACGTTTTAAATCAAAACTTCTTTCTTTGTTTGTTTGTCAAAACAAATGATTTGCGTAATTTTGCAGGCAAAGTGTTCAAATTGGTTACACAGACTTCACAGAAGAGGACGTGAAGCGAATCATAGGGCAATTAGGAAAAGAATTTCGCGGTGATCGCTATCACCTTCTAAATAACAATTGCAATCATTTCTCTGGCGCTTTCACAAAGGTACACTACAACGTGCGCTTACGTTATCAAAACTAAACATTCATTGACCAAAAATAATGTTTCAGATCCTTTGTGGCGAAGACATACCATCCTGGGTGAACCGCCTGGCATACTTCAGCAGTTGGGTTCCTTTTTTAGAGAAATGTTTGCGTAAGGAGTGGCTGATGCCGATGGCGCTGCAGCACACACTCAGTACGCACTGTCCGGAGTCCACATGCTCGGAGGCATCGACGCCGCAATTCTAAACATAATTCAATCGGATGCCAAAAAGTTCTTACAATTATAATTCCTAACAAGCTGACCGAAGCAAAAGACAAGTTGGGTTGCATACAAATGCAACTATGCAACCCAACGCGCGTCATTGGTGTGCGGAAGTTGCCAATAGTTACGTGCACGGACATTTAATGCAACTTTCATTTAACGATTGATTGGGCAAAGTATTTCACTTCCATTTGTATACAACCTACAACGTCTGCTAATCAATCGACGCAACAACAAAATGCAACAAATAACTAATCTAGAACAAACGAGTATCAATGAACAAAGGGAGAACAAACATATTCTTGTATTTATTAATTCTAGACGATAAGGCATGTGTACGGGGCTAGTTTTTCAAACATTTTCTGCGGAAGCGTTGAAAAACTAACTGCGTACATATTTATTAAGGATTGTTATGTAGAAGGCCTGCACACCAAAAAGAGATTACCGAAAATTAAGAGCCTACGAAACAACCAATTAATGCTTAACATACTGTTCAGTTTTAATGTTTGAACATTGTTTGGTGCACTTTGAATATTTTCCGAACTATCGCTAGGTTTGCACTTGGTCTTATTCGTTTTCGACGTGATTTCCGTTTATTGTGCAATGGTGAGATATTGTTTAAGACTTTTGAGATTTACTTCTTCATCTTGGTAGTCTTGGTACCAGATGGTAAAAGACTGTATATGCAATGCTGATGCTATTATTAATTCCTCCTTGTGTTCTCAATGGGGATTTGGCGAAATCCTTGGATATTTTAATTGTATTTAAGTATGTATATTAACAACAGGAGCAAACCAAAGTATTTTTACACCACGCGCCTCGATGAAATTCATTCAGTTCGTGCATTTACCGACAATAACATCAGAACGCATGAATGCAGCTGGATGATGTGTATGTATGCAAAAAATTGTTATTTGATTGCATCTACATTTAGCCGTTAAGTACGCCTCTGAACGTGAACCCTGAGTAAAATGCGCAACATTTTTATTATTATCGTATTTACCATAGCTATCATGGCAAATGATCAACGTTATATTTATATTATTTACTAGATATGAGAACATAAAATGAAAATTGAACAAAGTGTTTGTGATTTAGAATTTGAATGAATTTAAATGAAATAATTCATTGGAATATTTGCGTGCGTGTTTCTTTCATGTGTTGTAAGCACTGATTTCCTGGTATTTGTATTGATTACATTTTAACATTTGTAAGTTGAATGCTTTGACCTCATTTGTGTTATTTTGAATAAGAAAAACAGCCGCACTTTTTTCAACGTAAAAAACATAAAAATAGACTAGGTCAAGAAGGGTAAACTTAAGCTGGATATGGCTGGGAATCTGAAATCTGTTTGGGTTGCATCGCGGTTAGTCATCTTAAACGGTGTGACGGTGTGACGAAAACCGGAATTTTTGATCTTGTCCAAAGCTACCTACGCTCACCCTCAACGTCTCAACCCGAATCAGACGATGATCAGACGCTAACGTCTATCCAAACAATGTGGATGCTCGTGATAGCCGTTGTCATCTTACTGAGTTACCTTGTTTACGTGGACGTGAGGAAACCCAATCGCTTTCCAAAAGGGCCGCAATGGTATCCGATCATTGGCAACTATACGCAGGTTGCAAAAGAGTTGGACAAACAGGGATACCATCACAAGGTGTGGATGCAGTTTGCCAAGGAGTATGGTAACATCCTTGGGCTGAAAATGGGCACCACTTTGGTGGTGATTGTGCATGGCGTCGACTTGGTTCGGGAGGTTTTGATGCGGGATGAGTTTATCGGCCGTCCGGATGGTTTCTTCTTTCGTCTGCGCACATTCGGCAAGCAGATAGGTACGTGGTGGCAGTTGTTTTTTACATCGCGATTGATTTATTCTTTTATGGCACATAAAAAACGGTTTTGTTAGTATTAGCATCGTAAATCTCTAAGAGCCTTGTGCTTTTTTATAAACCTGTATACATACTAAATTTCATATCCTTTGTTACGCTGTTATATGTTTCTAGCGACCAGAGAGTTTATTTGTTGAAAGAGCCGCCATTTTAAGATCAAACATAAGTTTTATCACACGCTTATTTGTATTGCAAAACAATCCCCTAGATTTCTTACTAAACTAAACCACTAAACCTGTAATATTCTCGCCTTTTAATCCTTCTGCAGGTTTAGTTTTTACCGAGGGTGAATTCTGGGAGAAACAACGCAAATTCACCTTATACCATCTAAAGACCTTCGGTCTAGGCAAGCAGGAAATGGAAGCTTTGATCCAAGAAGAAACCCGGGACCTGATGAAGCTTTTAAGAAAAAGTAGTGCTGAAGGACCTGTTGAGATAAAGTACGCCTTTGATATCAGCGTGCTGAATACATTGTGGGCGATGACCGCTGGAAAACGCTACGATTTGGACGACGAACGCTTGATCTATCTCGCGCATTTGGTGCACAAAGCATTCACCAAAGTCGACGCGAGCGGCGGGTTATTGAACCAGATACCAATTCTGCGATTCGTTGCGCCAAACCTGAGTGGCTTCAATCTGGTGAGCGAGCTGATCAACAGCATCACGGGATTTATAAGGGAAGCCGTCGCCGAACACCTAGACTCGCACGATGGTGATTCACCGCGCGACTTGATTGATGTGTTTATCAAGAAGATGCATTCCAAGACTGAAACGTTCACAGGTGATGTTTGATGCTGATTCATGGATTCATGCTTTCATTCATGCAACGCGCTGTACAATGTACGCACTAGAGGTGAGGTGAGGGTGTTTATTCGCAAATCGTGTTTACAGAGGAGCAACTAATCTCGCTGTGCATGGATTTATTCATGGCTGGATCGGAAACTACGAGCAACACATTGGCCTTCGCCGTGCTGTATCTCGCCGAGTATCCTGATGTGCAGAGGAAAATGCAAGTGGAATTGGCAGATGTGCTTGGTGCACGTGCGCCTTCAATGCTGGATAAAATCAAGTAATTAATCAAAGATTCTGAACGCAATAAGAACATGAACATGTATATTGTAGTGGTATCTCTGTCTCTTTTGCTCTCGATAGTTTGACGCAACAAACAAATGAACGCGAAATAGTCAAAAGACAGCCATTTTGTTTTTGTCGTCGACGAAAAAAGCTGTGAATCTCTGCTTCTGCATGTTTTAGATTACCGTACGTGAATGCAGTATTATGCGAAATCCAGCGTCTGGTCAACGTCGCTCCCGTGGGAGTGCCGCACAAAACAACCTGCGACGTTGCGCTCGCCGATTACATCATCCCGAAAGGCACGATCGTGCTGACTAATCTATTCAGCGTGCACATGGACGCGGCGTTCTGGGGCGATCCGTGCATCTTTCGCCCGGAGCGCTTCCTGAACGCCGAGGGACGCCTGGACATACCCGACAAGCACTTTATACCCTTCGGCGTGGGCAAGCGCCGGTGCATCGGCGAACTGCTAGCAAAGGCCAACTACTTCATCGTAATCGCCACGCTGTTGCAGAACTTCCACGTCGAAAAGGATCCGGCCCAACCAAATCTAGAATTATCGGGCAGGGATGGCTTTACATTGGCACCGGCTTCGACTAAATTAATCTTAAAAATAAGGTGAGGATGCACAAAACCCATATTATTTCCAAATACAATTTCGACCTTATTGACTAGTTCCAGAACATAATTTACATGCAATAAAACATGACTTCATAAAAAACGTTTCAATAAAATGTAGACATCTTCTTGTTCTTGTTCATTTTGAATCAAACATACACACTACAATAACTAATATTAGCAGTCTTATGAATATATTATGAATCACTTCATAAGATTATTTATGTATAGGTATAAATAAAGTCAATATTCATCGCGATCGTTGCAAGAAATGATTGATTATGAAATGCAGTCTTACGTTGAAGGCACTTCATTACGAATTATTCAGTTGTGTTTGCCAGGAAACATTTTAAGTAGAATCTGCATCAAAATGATTCCATTCGGTGTGGCTTTACGCATATTGGTAACGCGAACAAAGAACCCTTAGTGCACTGGATCGATGCGCCAGATCATGTGCCATGCTCGAACTCCTGATAGCCCTCGGCGCCGGTGAAAATCACGTCGATCCATATGCGCATTGCTTCCGGCGACGGCGCCATTAAGTAATAATAGCGCTCGTGCGTTTTCACAATGAATGTCAAATGCGGATTCGACGATTTCACCGTGTTGGCGTGATCCAAGTAGACCTCCTCGATCGCCTGCGCGCATATAAACAAATCATTAGCAATTTTGTAAACAGCGCATAATTCAGCCGCGCATGCAAATGCACGCCACCGCATAAACTCGCCGATTTTATTACCTGAAAATATGCCCCGCCTCTGGGCTTCTTCTCGCTTTTATCGCTGTAATAAACGAGCGTTCTTTTGACGCGATCGAACACAAACCAGCGCCGACTCCAGCCGTTGAGCTTGGAGCCGCGCTTATGCAAAAAGCCGCGACAGCTGGTGGAGTTGATCCTCACGTGTGGGCAGAGATCGGCTTGGTGTCCTGCAAACGAAGCGCCGGTACATTTGTGGATTTGAGCGTCATAAAAATTTGCGCGTGCAATTTATAGTAAAGAAAATATTTGCGCGCTCGGACTCAAGGTGGTAAGCTGGTAAGAGCTAACTAACATACCAGCGGATTCAATGTGCTGACGTAGATCCAAGTCCACACTGCGTATTGGTAGAAAGCGTGTCAGAGGGCGATGTTTGTCGCCGAGATTTTTGCCTCTTCTACGGCCGATGGTACCGACCTCAACGCTCACATCACTTGTCTCCGACAACGGACGCGGGGATTCGGGGGTAATCGACTCGTCCCTTGGCTGAAAAGTACAAATAGTTTAGACGTTTAGAGTTTTGGAGCTTGGACGGAGCAAAACTGGATCGCACTTGATATGAAGAATGCCGATGGATCTTCTTGTACTTCCGCTCGCTGATGTTAATTTTCAAGTAATTCATCCAAAGCGACATTTTTGTTTCAATTTTTTTTCGCGCACGATACGAATAGAGTAGAGATGTTCACTTCGCGCCTTCAACAGATCGAATGCGGCGCTCGCCGCGCAAGTTTCGGCGTTCGCGAACGAGGAGCACGTGAAGGCACCGTTTACAATTAAAAACATGCAGCCGCGAGCTGCCGCCGCCGCCGGCGGTGTAATAAGGACGCGCGAGGCGCGATTGATGTCACAATGACTAAAAGCAATGCCGATGCGCCGAATGGCCGAAGGCACGAAGGCCCGAACTGCAAGCAAATGCGGAACACGCTACGCACGCTAATGAGAACAACAACGTTTGGAATTAGATATTGCATCGGGGCATCGCGGAACTGCGCCCGCTGTGACTGCCGGCGTGCGAAATAAACGAAAGAGGACACAACTTGACTTTTCATACGACTACGACCTGAATTTAGACCGCGCGAATTCCGAGGGAACTCTCATTGACAGCACAGTGGCAGTGGCAATTTAACATGCAAAAAACGGGCGAAACTATCAAGTAAAACATGAGCATAAATTTAGCCACGCTTGAATAGCGATTTTCCGCGCAAAAATAAAGAGACGAGCAGAGTATTTGTTTGCGTCGCATTCCAAATCCGTCTGCGGATTTTGAATTTATGTCTGCCCTGGGCAATGAGATTTATTGAATATGCTCCGGCCAGGAAATGACGGTATACAGGGTTATTTTTTAACTGCACCTGTACAATAAATTATTAGTTTTACTTAACCCTGTATACCAGGTGTCCCAAGTTAAATTCGAACCTCTGTTTTGTATAGAAATACTGTGCATTTAAAAAAATAATGTTTCAGCTATTCCATTTTTACTAACCGCAAAAGGCTTCTAAAAAATCAAGACTTCAAATTGTGATAAATTGTTTTTTTTTAATGGAATGCCGTAGTCTTCATCTCAAATTCGACTAAGGAATTAAACGTCCTTTCATTTGACATAACAAGTCCTATAACTAAATATGCACAGTATTTCTATACAAAACAGAGGTTCGAATTTAACTTGGAACACCCGGTATAACACTCTAAATGCTACAATTAAGGCAGCTTTCGAATTGTTAATATCAGCAATACCAACGTAAAAATTTGCAACATATAATGAATTAATAACAAATGACTGCGGCAAGTGTCACAAAGAAGATTTCCCAACTCCTAACGACTGCTAGTTGTTGCGTTGCAATCGCATCGGAATGAATTAATCGGTTGTAGCCTGTACGCACAACCAACTAAAAATAACGCGCGACCTGCCATATGCGACGATTCCCCAATAATTCTTTTTTAAAAGCCAACGACAACCGCTTCCCGTGTCTCCGCTTTCACCTTAACCTTAAGCCTTTAAAAGTTAAGCAAATAAAGCTTGCGGCTTCCGACCAAAAAGAATGCGGTTATTTTTACGAGCATATGACTTAGGCTGATTTAGGATCATTTTGCTTCGTCGTACTACATAAACAAGCCCTAAAAGCTGTGGTTTACTATACCTGCATAGGACTGCCGGCAATGTGATTGGAGTTGACTTCATCCTTCGGCGAGATGCTCTCCGGCTCCAAGTTTCTGTAAAACATTGATTTGCCACTGGGTATACTCTGGTAGTTGTGCTTATAACTCATCGCGGCTACAATTTGCTACTGATACCCGACAGCGACGACTCAACCGAATGAAATTGGGAATGCTTATTACGATTACTCAGAGCGTGATTTGGCCATTGGACACTCGTGGGACACTTTAGAAATGTAAAATGTTGGATTTGCACCAAAAGTTGCCGGCCAAACTTGGCCCGGTGTTGGGAACAGGGAACAGGGAACAGGTGGCAAAGACTAATCGCTTTGCAATTACATCACTTGACGACATGACAACTCAATTTCGACTTTACTTACAATTTCGAATTTAGTAATCATGAATCATGAACATGTCCAACGCTTTTTACGTCATAACATATTGTAACATATTGTAAAATTAAATCTGTCATCAACAAAACTTAAACTACATGCTGTTATAATTTGTTTATAATAAAATTGAAGCGATTTACATGCATTACGCATTCTGCGCATGCGCAGATGCATAACTAACGAGAAACGTGTGTTTGTCTAACTTTAGCACGCCAAGTATCTTTTCCAATATTCCAATAAAAACAAAAGCACGTGACTATGCCAAACAAACAATCATTGTTTTCATTGGTTGTGCCGTCCGAGTTACCAACATTGCACAACGCACAAGTGACTCACACTCACAGAAAACCACCAAGAACTGTTCAATTATAAATCTCATTTATCTACGCTGCATCGCATGGAACAATATTATTGCGGTTTTGTGTGCTCATGCAGGTCGTGCGCGTACTCACATACAGTTTACCAGTTTACGTACGCAAAATGCGGCCCAGGACCAAAATAACTCCCCCAAACCGCCCAAACTCAAAAAGCGCATTTTATACGACTCTGTGTTTGTTTTTATTCCGACTTCGCGGAACACGCTAATCACGATCAGCTATTTAGATTCCGAATGTAAGTTATGAGTATGACTATGCTTACTACGCACAAGGCGCGATATTGGAAAGAAGTTTACCTGATTACATTCAGCACGAGTTTTGAAGACTCAAGCATTGTGTATTGCATGTAATAGCTTCAAACTGAACTACAAAATGAGCATTGGTAGATTTCTACGATATATTTTTATCGTGTCATTCGCGGTTATCTTTTGTAGAGTGGCAGATGGAGATAACTTACCCATTTTGTGTGTCATCAGATCCGAGTGAAGTAATCGAATTGCAATCCTGTTTCCTGGCCGCCCACTTCGAGCGCACCTCGTTCTGCACCTTCTGTTTCAATGCCAAGACCCGACGGCGTTCGTTTTCGATAACTTGAGATCCTGCAAAAAAACACAGAATACAACACATGTAAATGGGTGCAAAGTTGGTTGCATATTGCAACGAAAGAGTCCCCACGAAGTGGTGAATTTTTGAAGCTCATCTGACAGCAATAAAACGCCGAAAACCAGAGAAGTGAGGTTAAATTGTTGTTTTCGTTTCTTTATTCTTTGGTTTTCGTGTTCGGCTTTCAACTGCTATCAGAGACGCTTCACTTGCTCCTCTAGCGGCGATGCAAATCGCGAATTGAGTGTATAAAAAATACCTTGTTGTGCTAAATGCAACTGTCGATTGCGTTCGATTTCCTTCAGCGATTCCATCGCCTTCTTGCTCAGGGAGAAGCGATTGTCATCGAGGTTCATCGGCGCGTCCATCGTCACCCGGCTAATGCGATCGATGTCGTCCTGGCTGGGAATCCGCCGGCCCATGCCGTCCTCCAAAATAGACTTCTCGTGCAGCAGCTTCTCATTGAATGACTGCGACATGTTAAAGTCCTCCTCGTGGATCCTTGTGCTGCTCACAATGAACGATGTGCTCATATCACACACAGTATTCAGCGACAGCAAAGACGCTTCCCGTTTAACCGTCTCCAAATCCTTCGGCTTGTCAGTGTCGCTATCAGTCGATAGATCATCATCAGTCTCGCGCTCCTTCAAATTCGCCAACTCCACATCAATCTCACGCAGCTTCATGCGCACATCGTCAATAAACTTGGAGAACTCCAAGCGTTTGCCTTCAATTTTGCTGAATTCATTCGCATTCGTCGTCGCTGTAATGGAATTCTCCCGTTGCAGATCGTTGATGTGCTTCTTCAACTCCTCCATGCGCTTGGTCAGATCCATCACTTCCCGTTGGTGCTCCTCTCGACTGGCCAACATATCCGCTTCCTCCTCCAAATGGTGAAACTCCAGATCTTCAAACTTCTTGTTTTCGTTATCGAGCATCTCCTGCGCTTCCAAGTACTCATCGAACGTGGTATTATACTCCGCCGAGTCTTTATTCAACTGCAAAAGCTTCGCTTCGATAGCTTTGACCAACTCCATGGCCATCTCCAGCTTCTCCTTGCACTCCCGTTGATCCTCCTCCTGAATAAGCTGGCTCTCGTTCATCTTCATATCAAGATTGTGCGCGTCAAGGAGGAGTATCTCCTTGCGCGCTTGGAGCTTCTCCAACTCCAGCTGCTTGGCCTTGCATTCGCCAATAATGAGCGCCTTTTCCAGTTCAAGCTCGCGCGATAGCTCCTCACCCATGTTATCCATCTCGGCCATGCGGCGCTTTATCGTCGCGAGCTGCGTCAGCCTATCGCGCTTCTCCTCCTTCAGCACGTGAATCTTCCTCGACACCGTATTACTATCCGGACTGGTGTTCTCCTTATTCGCGGCGAAATTCAAATTATTCGAAATGCTGCCAGTGTGATTGTTCAGCGTTAGATTCTCATAGTTCTCCAAGTGCTTCATATAGCCGTGCTCGTCGTTAAACTTTGCCGGCGTGATGAATTTGCTCGGCAATGTTTTGGCCTTCAATGCCGGCGCCGGCGTATCAAACAAATCCGCGGTCGATTCTTTCGGCGAACTGGAACGCGCAGAAAGTTTGGCGGTTAGTACTACTACATACGCACGCGGCGCTGATAAGATAACAAGTGTTTACCTCTCTTTGTTGGGCGTAACGAATGTTTTGATTCGGGTGCGTGGTGATGACAGCGGTGGGGTGCCGACGGTGCCGTTCGCAATCGTCACATTCTCATACGCACTCAGATTTTTGCTGGAGCTGCTCGCATTACTTTTCTGCACCTCAATCGACTCGTATTGCTGCTGCAAGTTCTGGCCGGTGACGCTCTCCTGCGACTCGAATTTGAAGATGTGCGTGTCCATTGTTCCCGCGCCAGGCGACCCCACAATATTGGGTGAAATGCACGTGCGCTTATCACGCGGTAGTGAACCGTTGGTTTTGATCCTTTGAATAATATATAGATAGAGATACCATTGTCATTGTGCTTTGTAAAACTTAAAACTACGAACAAAAAAAACGTGCTGCTATCACTATCGCATACCTGTTTGGTGTTGGTTTGTTGTTGGCACATTGTACTTGCTTATCAAACTCGGCGCACATGTTCAGTATCTCTTCCAAGCGAGCTTGCTCGGCTTTTTCAATCTGCTGCTCTTTAATTCTGTCGACTTGCGCCTGGAAACAATAGAAGTGAAATTTATGGGAAACCATCAATACTAAATAAGTGCTATGAGTGCAATTCAAGTGAAGTGGTCTATGGAGCAGTAAATCACAACTTTTATAACTTACTTTTGATCTGCTGTCAGCACAGATAAGAAAATCAGTAAATATTTTTTATACGCAATGTGTGTTGCATAACACCAAACTTTTAAAGAGAGTATTAACTTCACTCTCGTTCAAACAAACAAAAGCAATAGCTTAAGCTCAACATGACTCGAATTTTTCCGTTCATGAGAAGTTAAGCGTTTTACTTTTCTGTCGTAATAATTGATTGAAACCCACCTGATTTCTCTTAATTTCAGCCTCATTCTTGCGCAACGATAAATCCTCATAGCTGCTCACGTTGCTTTTGCTCTCGCCGTTGGGAGTGCTACACCTCGTCTGACCCTTGGCCACATTGACATTCTTATTCGCATGCTGATTGTAATTCCGCGTAATATTATTCAGCTCGTGGTGCTCCTTCATCACGGAGCCATTCTCGAAGATCACCACCTTATTATTAATCGTTTTGGTCTCATTGAGCTGCACGTTGACGTAACTCGGCGACTTACAGCCGAATATCTGTCTATCAGGCGTTTTATTCTTGAAATTCGTCTCGGCGTAATTAACGGCCGGTTGCGAAATGTTCTTCGCATAGCTATGCAAATCGGGCGGCGTGCGGCCGAGGACATCCTTCGCCGGCATGTTCACCGTGACTAAATTCGACGAGAACACCTTGGGCGAGAGACTCTGCTTGAGATTCTGCGCCGCCAAGTACTCAAACTTGGACACCTTCATCATGATGCTACTCTGCGATGGTTCATCGTCCGAGTACGAGCTGCGCGGTGATTTGCGTGGCACGGTAGGTGGCTTCTTTGCGCTGGCGAATTTCGTCTGGTGCGCATCCTCGTTGTGCGTCTCGAATGTGATGGGCGCCATGGAGATGCGGGAGTTGGTCAGTTTCATCAGCTTCGCTTCAGCGGGATGATTGAAGCGCATGTAATTCGAGCGGCCGATTGTTAACATAACACCTGTAACAATAGATCATGATAATATTGCTCCAGAGACATTCACGATTGAAAGTAAGTACCTTGGGTGAGCCGAGTGGAACCGTTAATGTGTACGCCATCAACGCTCAAATTTCCCGCGATCGGATGCAATGTGACGACGCCTTCGCTATTCTCAATGTGGCAGTGCAGCGGCAAGACGCCCGTGCCCTGAACCGGTATGTCCACACCTGGGCCGCTTCCAAGCGTCACTCGTCCTGGAATAAGAGCGAAATTTAAATATATACCCAAACGAAGTATAAATACATTCGCCAAAGTAAAATACTTCAAGCATGCTGATGTGATATCGCTTCTCTTTTGGAAATTTAGGCGCTGAGCTATTTGATAAGCACTTTCTGGGTTAGTGTTACATGTTACAATGTTACTGATGTTACACTTGAGTCAGCGGGCATTAACAACCCAAGCAAAGTCTACATCTACAGTTTAAGTCTAGTATCATTGACATTAAAATTTGTATGCAAATGCAATTTGGTTTTACATTAACACCAACGCCACATGTCCATCTTTTTAAAGAAGTTAAATAAGTACATCGAAGAAGTTGTCCACAACATTCTCATGGCAATTCTCATCAGTATGAAAATTAGCATTTAAAGTGTGTAAATTTTGAGGTGAGCCAATGTTTAATCAATGTCTAACACGTTTCAAGTTTACCTTGGGTTAAAATTTAAAAATATCTCATCTTTGTCCCTTGCTCGAGGTCCAAGACCCGACAACATCAAAAATATGAAATTATGAAGCGCAAAGCGGATGTAGTCGCGTTTTTATTTGTGGTGCGTGGTGCAGTTTGTTGTGAATGGTGAACACAACGAAATTACATTAACATTGCGGTTGCGCATCGTTTGTTACTGCTGCTCATTTTCTCGTAATGTGCGTATCCTGCTCATATACAGGGAGGAAAAAAGATCTCCGCAGGCGACAAGTAATCCCATTAGTAAAAATGCTTGCCGCTCTTCCGAGGCCTCTTGGTTGGCTGTATCTTCGATACGGCCGTGAAAAGATGTAAACATTTAAACACTCGTGTTTTATAAGTCTTTTAAAATGGGAACTTTTTTGTTGCATATTAAGATGAAGAATTCAATATTCAATTGTTTTGTTTCGTAATAAATTAACAGACGTAGGCTAGGTGGTACTTTTAATTGAATGAAATTTCTATAAGACCGAAGGCGATGAGGCTGACAGTAAAAACACACACGCAACTAGTTGGTTGTATACTTGTAGTATTACACAGAGCTTACTGGCAATACAGGAGATATACATAAGATAACATAATATAAACATGAAGTGCGTGCGAGCGCAGAAGAAATAAATATGATGTTGTCTGATGCGTGATGCCTGATGTGGGAGGTGCGTGCGATAGCAGCATGCAGCATGCGATTACATATCTGGTTATTTCAGGGAATACATGTGTTACGTTAAATTGACGGTGGACGTAAACACTAAACTAAACAACCAACGCAACTGACGCGAGTGCCACACTGCTACTGATGATGTGAAGAAGCGACGAATAGAAAAATGGTTTCTTTCGCTTAGTTTTGTAAAAAAAAGAGGAATGAACGGAGGAATAAAGAACAATAGCTGAGCGAGCGCTTGTGGTTGATCCCTTCTTTTTTTTCTCTTCTTTCATTTCTCCTATATAGAGAGGAATTCCGTCATTATAGAGCCACCCTGTATAATATTTTCTCGAAAAGAGATTTAAGCGAGACCCGGCCAGAAACCACGTGAATCATAAAAATGTCACAATAAATCATTTTAAAATAACAGTACAATGCACATCTTTTAAAACATGCGGAATTGCCGACAAGCAGTTTCGGCGACTCGGGTACGATAATCCTCTTATTGTGACATGTTTATGATTCACGTGGTTTCTGGCCGGGTCTCCCTTAATCTTTTGAGGTCTTAACTTTAAGTAGTCAAAAAGTAAATTTAGAAATTTGACAATTCTGAATATGCAAATATCACCTGAGTTCTGAGTTTTGAGTTCCGAGTCCAAAGCTGATAAGTGATAATCCTAGACTGCTTAAATTTAAAATTCAAAAATATACCAATCTCTAGGAAATCAACGAAAATCATTACTAGTCCATGAGTAAGTAGACATTTTTGGAAAGTATAAGTAGGAGTAAATGTCGTAGGGTATTAGGACTAGACAGGGCGATAATCCACGCGTGGTCAACAAATATGAAGGGTGAATGTGACGTTATGAACATTAACGAACATTAGCGTAGCGTTCGGTTGGTTCTCGACTGGATACTTTCAACTTTCAACAAAGGAAACGCATGTAAAGATATGAGCTAAAAAAAAAAAGCAGCATTAAAGAAATGCCACTACTGACCTTGGGGCAGGGGATGAAGCGTGACAGCCGTGCTAAGGCGGTCGCCCCCCATGCTGACCAAATGCGGCGCATCCGTTTGCAGCTTGAGCGCCCGGCCGGAGCATTCCGTCAGCTCCACGGCGCCGGTGGGCAGCACACCTGCGTTCGCCCCACGCTCGCCGTTCGTCATCGCGACGCTCGACATCATTGCCCCTTCCCAACTGCAACAAGGAAACACAACGGATGTTGAAACAACCAAAAAAAAAAGAGTTAAATAACACCACACCACCAGTCACATATAAACACAAAACATGAAATAAATTAAGCTCACTCTAGTAAACAGGGTGACCCTGAAAGAAGTACATTTTGCGAAAAAAAGGTTGGCAAATTGTTTCTTCATGGCCGAGATACAGGGCGATAAAGTTTCTTTGTCAACTGACATAAATATTGATTGACTACTTTATTCCTTCGTCAACTAGCGGCATCTGTCGGAGACTTGTGGAACTATCTTGGTAGTTCCCTATAATTAGTTCCACTAGTATCCGATAGATGGCGCCACTTGACGAAAGAATAAAGTAGTCAATCAATAGTAATGTCAATATCAATTTAAAGTTCGTCTCTATTTCATGTGCTCCGCAATCGCTCCCGGCCCAGCCCCGACTGCGTCTCAGCCACCGGATTTCGGACTTATATTTCCGATTTGCGACCAAGCTCATCAAGAAATATAAGTTGTGCCATCTTTGGGAAAATATTCGAACTAAAATTTTCCAATTT
>JARJDQ010003670.1:0-10531 GCA_030264215.1 Geostiba sp. GC000077 | reverse complement strand
TAGAATTCGTTTTCTGGAGAATTTTTTGAGACCAACCCCAAGTTTCTACGACTTCTGGTTTGGCCTGGGAATTTCGTTCTGTCAGTCAGTCTCATCCGATTGTATTTATATAGATTATTCTCGCATTTGCCGAGGCTTGCGAGAAGGGTGCAAAATTAACCTGCCGCCCCCTCGATATGCAATCTACACAATCGTTTCGCTCACGAGTGTGCCTTGGCTAACTCTCGGACGTTGCCACACGACGGTGGCGCCGCCAAGTGGTTTCCAACATGCGAGCGCAAGTTTTCCGCGAGGAAAAACTCCACTTCCAAGCCTCCAAGCGTCGATCGACCTCGATTCGTACACTAATCGCACACTTCTAAACTTTAACATACCACGAAAAAAAAACAACTCTGCAATAAATCCTGTAAGCCCATAAAAAAATATGCAACATAATATTTGCTCCGAAAAACTAACAAATTTTCCCATACATGAAAATCACCAAATGTTATGATGAAAAATATCAGCAAGGAGCGGAATCAGCATCAGCACGAGCAAAATTAGCCTACATTCCGATGAATGTGTAATTAGACCATATCAATCATTCATTAGCATCGGCATAGGCTGTTGTCAATTAAAACGATTCGATACTAATGCGACCGCGATGACTGGAGGGGGCGGCAGCAATGCAGCCGGTGCAGAATTGCCCAACGGCGCGATAATTGCACTTTTGCCAGGCGCCTCCACACCACTCACAATGTAATAATTAATAATGCACAGCCCTCATTATACCTCGCAAATATTTAGTCCCGTATGACAATTTTCCAGTAGTAAAGGAGATATAAGCAAAAAATAGGTGTTTTACCGGAACTAGTTCTCACAAATATGGTGATTACTTTTTGTTTTCTTTTAGGTTTTTTCCACAACGTGATTTTTTTGTACTAAACACCCAATAATTAAAAAATGGGAAGAACTACAATTATGAAATTTGCATCATTAGAAAGAACGTGAAATTTACTTTAATATGATATATTTAACGGTGCAAGTAAGATGCAACAACAATCAAATACATACCGCTAATTGGCAAGAGAAAGAAAATTTCATTTTGAAACAATAATTTGCCATTTTCAATGAGCAATAACTCATAAACTTACATAACTAGGAAATAATTTTCATTGTGGTAAATTGGTATATTTCACGCTCTTTACAGTGATGCTATTGCATGTACAAAATGTTAACAAATTCATTACGAAATTAACAAATGTATCACACATCCGTAAAATGAAAATGTGTGTGAATGAGGCGCCTGGAAACGTATTTGTTTCTTCATTCCAAACTTTGTGCAAGAAAAAAACGCATTTTGCATTCCTAGATTTTTCTAGACTTTAGTATGTTAAAAATGTATCCTCTATGAACTAAAAAGAAACCTCGTCTCTGTGGGAATTAATTCCATCAAAACAACTATTTCTCCTGTACTATTATTGAACTAGTGAATGTTTTAAGTTAATATTTCATTCATTGTGATGTTTGTTGTTGCAGGGCTTGGTATTGAATCACAACATGTCCGCAAGGATAATTCGCAGCAATCAGAGTCTCGTCCTGCAGAAGGTGACGCGGCAGAGCGCCGGAAAATACGTCTGCTCGGCGGTGAACTCGGAAGGCGAGACGCTCAGTAATGAGCTTTCTTTTCGCGTCCAATGTGAGTACCGGTTCGCATATTTCGCCCTAATTCGCCTACCCCCCTCCCACAGCAGCTAACAAACGCTCCCTTACATCCTTGCGTTGCTTCCTGTTATTTTTCTTCCGGCGTTTTTCCCCCAGGCAAGAAAACGCCAATTACCAGCACGCTTTAAACACGCACCGAAGAAAAATCGCTGGCAATTAATTTTCGATGCGCGGATGTGTAAGGAATGTGTAAAAAGGATGTGCGCCATGGATTTTTTTTGCAATGTGAGAAAACGCCGATGTCTTTTAAAGGCGCAATCTATTTGCGATTTTTTTGCGCGCCGCCATCGCCTTTGACATGCTGGTGTTTTTCCGCGGCGGTTTTCGACGCTGATTGTCCGGCCAGGAATAATGAGCGCCACCATGCGCAAACCTGCCAGCGAGCATCTAAATAAAGCGCTTTTCTTTTTTGCGCGCTGTCGCTGCGGTAGGGAAAAACAGCGCGCGGTGAGGACGCTTTTCCGGGAGGACATGCTTGGCGTTATCGCCGCGAATTGATCAATCTTTTATTCCGCCGCTGCCGCGGAATGTTTTGCTGGCGAAAAGTCACACGACCGCACACAGGTGGATGCGCCGGGAGTGACGGGGATTGTCAGAAGGCAGCGGGCGGGCGATTCCAATTTGGCGACGCCCGCCGTAACAAATTGCATCGTAATAACTTTATCTCTTCGGCGTGGGGCCGCGGAAACGCGTGCAAACATGATAAAGCGGCGTCGGGGGAGTCGGGGCAGTCGGGCGGCGGCACGCATCCTCTCTGGCGCGATAACGCGCGCCTCGCACGTCGCTTCCACTTCGTTACGTTCGTTATGCGCTAATAGGCGGCTGCCCCTCGTGGAGGGCAGATGCAAACGGCCGGACAAATGATATCCCCACATGCCTCCGGAAAATTTGCGCCGGCAAAAAAGCAGGCGCGCAAATTTTGCTGTAATGCTCATTATCATCAAGCATCGTTACGAAGCCGCTGCCTGTGCGAAATTGCAACCAGAAATATGTTTTACGGTTGCACTTGCGGTTGGAATAACATAACCCAAACCTCCACCAAAAAATTTCCCACAAGATCAAAATTTGAATTCACCGCATTCACCAATATTACATTGCATTTTCAATCAATATGTTGTTACGTTTGTTTTTCTATAGGTATGTTTTCTTATGCGTTGATTATCCTGTAGGATAATTACTCGGAAAAATCAACAACGACGTTGAGTGGACTTCGGAAGCATGGTGTCGAAGCCATTTAGCTTAAAACGAAGCGATGCTCACACGTGCCGGATTACCGAAGTGTGTGTGTGTGTGTGAGCGACACAAGACTCCTGCGCACTTTCCAGGACGAAAACAATTTGGATAATGCGATTTTTCAATTAACCGCCCCGCTACGGAAAATATTTTGCCAGCGCGACTTTTTTAAGTAATTGATTTGCATACTCCCTCTCACGCGTCGCACACATGTGTGCAAACCTTTTAGTCCACCAAGTCGACAAGTCCATTTTCGTCCTTTTCATTCTATAACGCAGCGAAAATTCAGCTACACTTTCTTTATGGCTGTATACAATTAAAAATGTAAGTTTGTTCTAGTATTTATGATCCTATACATTAGAGCAAGGTAATATACCGTCATTTCAAACTCGGGCACGAAACAAAACTAAACATACCCTTATAAATATTCACCAAGGGGTTGATGGACGAAGTAATCCAAGGTATGGGGATAGAATTCGGCTTTGTGGGATTCGCAGAATGCGCAGCCGAATGAATAAGTGTTTGGCAAAACTAATTACCACAAAAATGGGGATTGCATTTTTTAGTTCGTTGCTTTATTATTAAACCCCCAATAACTAGAAAATAAGGACAAACATAATTATGCAATTAGCATCATTGAGAAGAGCGTGAAATTTTCTTTAATTTGATATATTTCACAATGCATCACTAATGTATCCTCAAAAGAACGTCTGTAAAATGAAAATGTTGGTGGAGGCGCCGGCAGATGAATGTATTTCTTCATTTAAAACTTTGTGCAAAAAAATACGCATTTTGCATACTCAGATTCTTCTAGACTCTGAGTATGCCAACAAAATACCATCAACGAATTTCAAAATTCATCCCTCGTCTTTGTGGGAATTAGTTCCATCTAAAAACATATTTCTCCTGTAATATATCGTGAAAACATCACTTAAGCAGGGTTATTGTGAGCGTATAATTGTCTGCCGTCTTCTTTGCGTAGAATTCACGCTTTTTGCTCCTTTTTCAGATTCGCCAACTTGTCGCTATGACAGGATCATAGTGGTGGGGGCATCGCGCGGCGAGAGCATCGACATCGTGTGCGAGATCGAATCGGACCCGCCGGCAAAGAGCTACAGATGGAAGTTCAACAATTCCGGCGAAACGCTAGACGTCGCCGCCGAACGCTTCGCAAAGACATCGAATGGCACCACGAGCGTCCTGCGGTACACGCCGGTGTCGGAACTGGATTACGGATCGCTGTCCTGCTGGGCCATCAATTCGGTTGGGCATCAGCTTAATCCTTGCGTATTTCAGGTGGTTGCCGCAGGTAATTTTGGTGAATTTTTCCAACGGTACAAAAATACGAAATGTTTTTTCTTTCTACTCGGCTCTCAGGTAAACCGTTTCCGGTGAAAAATTGCACCCTCTCGAATCAGACGAGCAGCTCGGTGGACGTCTACTGCCTGTCGGGCTTTGACGGCGGCCTGCCGCAGCATTTCCTGCTGGAGCTCTACTCGGCCAACTCGGCCGTGCCGCGCTACAACATCACCTCCTTCGCCGAGCCGTACTTCTTCCTCGATAATCTCGAGCCGGACGTGACGTTCCGCATCGTCGTCTTCGCCGTCAACGCCAAGGGGCGGAGCAACGGCGTCGTCCTCGAAGAAGTCACTTTTCGCGACGCCGAAAAACGCACAGGTACATCGGCGAGCTAATAAATCACAAACGCATTACAACCCGCCCCTCCACCTCTTGTGCATACGTCATGTTCAAGTCCAAGATCGAATGATTTAGCATGACCTCTAGCACTTTTCCGCACCGCGGCGATTCATATCCAGCGGTTGCCTTGCTGTGGGCGTTGCCCGTCATCCATCTTGAGCACCCATGAAATTGACATCCTGCGGTAGGACCGAAATTCAATCGGAACATGCGCCGGATAGCAAGCGCACAATGCCGACATCCTTTGCCGATAAGACAACTAATTGTCCACCGAACTTTATCAATGTCCATTCAGGACGCAACAAATTATCCGCGCCGACCCGCATCGGATATCCGCACGGTCTGATTCAAATTCAAATTCAAATTCGCAAAATTTGTCCTTTGAATCCACATTGGACGCAAATCATGCGATGTGCACTCTGCCACGTGTATTTACACAATACATTTGTAAGGCGCGTCCTTCGGGGGAGGAGGTCGGTCCTTCAATAGCCCCTCTTGAATCCTTCAATAATCTCGCGGCAAATCTCTGGCAAATTATGTAAATTTATTGTAAACATTGATGAATACGGCCGCACATTCGATTTCGACCTTTTGTTTTTTTTTGGCTTTGGAATAAAATGTAAAATGTTTATTTTGCAGCCTCCGATGGTGAGTTGCCCATCTCGCCGCTGTTGGGCATCGTCGTGGGCATCGTCTTCACCATCATCGCGCTGATATTCTTCGTGATTGTGCGCGTACGCCGAGCGCAGACCGCCGGCCCAGTGGCCGAGCAGAAAGTCCTGGGGGGCGGGGCTAGCATAGGTCAGAACCTCTCATCAACGAAACCTTTACTTCGAAGCGCGTCGCCAAGAGATGGCGCTGGGGACGAAAGAGATCCTGACGTTATTCCAGCGAAATATGGTAATTTACCAATCTATTTTTTTTACTGGATTTCAATGAAAGATATGAATCTTTCATAAGTTTCACATTTGAAATTTCAATCAAATTTACGTTTCATTTCAGAAAATGAAATTTAAAAAGCGCGGGATTTAACTTTCAATCTTACGTTTCACTTAAATTTAGTTTCCGAAATTTCATGAAATAGAAATTGAAACGTATCCTCATCTCTAATAATAAGTAATGAATTGATTATGTTTAGGATCACCAGATGGCGGTGAGAGTCGTCAGCTAGTAGCGCCATCGCACGGCGGAAGGCTACCAACGTCACCGGGTTTCAATCAGACGAGCGTAGCGCAGCATTGGGTCAGTCCTGCTTCAGGGGAACCTGCCGTTGACAACAATCCAGTAATTTCCCTCCGCCACCCTCAACACCTTACCCCTCACTAATTAACGTTTCATTATTTTAGTATCATCAATATAATAATCCAGTTGCGATGGTGGGAACGTTTCCGCGAGACTCTCGACCGAAAGAGTTGCGCCTGGGGAACGGCAACTCGGCGACGCTGACGCGAGCTGCAGGAGCAGGAGGCGTCGGGGGCGGCGCCGCCCAGCCCAGTGATCTGGAGCTAAACGGCTTGGCCATCAAGGAGCGCCTAATGGCGAACAGATTACCCGAAAGTTGCGTTTAAATTTCCTTCCACCCATAACTTCAATAATTCATGTTTGAAACTATAACCTTGCGTCATGTGTCATATTCGTTTTCTCCCCACCGACTTTACTTTTCAACCGTCCACGACGTTCTTACAGTCAGTGCAACAATAAAGCGCATTCAAAAAGAAAACAAATTCGATTATAATTAACGCGCATGCGCATTTATCGGTAATAAACAAAAATCATTAATGCTATGGAGTACATACTATAAATATTTACTATTATTATATAAATATTTGTACATATTGTTAAATAATGCAAGTGTAAGGAGGAGTGTAAAACAATCGTAAGATTATTATGGATCATCATGTTAATTAATGTTATGTTGTCAAAGTGGAGGAGAAAATGGCGGTTAAGATGTAAGTAAGCTATCCGCCGATAGGTAGCGCTGGAGGGACGAACGGATCTGACGGAATTGGATGGTATTGAACGAATGCTAAAAACGCACAAAATGTCGACCTGCACTACAAAATGAACACTCGCCGCAACACTTGTGAATAATTGAACAAAACGCGCTCTGCTCAACGCCAATCGCATGTCACAAAGTCGATATTGAATTGCAATTTAAACATGCATCAGATTGCAGTGGTGAATTGTCAGTCGATTGCCAGTGGGACAAACAAGCAAAGAGTGGCGCAAGCTTTTGTGAGCAGTGGCAAAGCGACAAAGGTCAAAACGACAAACAACAAACCACAAACAAACTGTACGCCATCAGATCGTGATTCGAAAATCTAGTCGCGCTCGGTTTTGTAGATAACATGTACATATCCACTGTTGGTCGAGTGAATCATGCGATGCCCCTGATACCCCTTTGATATAGTGTTCCAAAATCCATCAATGCAGATGTTTTTATGCAACCCCTAAACTTCCAAACCAAGAAAAAGACGCATCGACTGTTGTTGAATGTACATATCTCGCAGAACGAACTTGCCAATAATGCATAGCCCATATCCCCTTCCGTCACCACAACCGTCATCGAATTTTCATATCGAATCTTCTTCATATCTTGATATCTCTGTAATCATACCATATCCTTTCTATTTGTACCATAAGTCATGAATGCAATGATGACTAATGCTTCCTTCCTTCGGAGCATGCGCAAGAAGAAAGGAGAGTTGTTGATGAAAGTGCAGTGTGTGTGTTGCAAGTACTAAACGTAATGTAATTCTAGATTTTCTAAGCGAAAAATGAAACCCTATTGTTAACACATAATTAGCGGTACGGACTCTCTATCTCTAGGCGATATTGAAATGAATGAATATTGTGATATTTTATCGTAGGCTAAATATCCCAATGTGTTTAGCTGCAAGAATTATGATGATGACAAAAAACAGTTGATGATGACCTATGGATAGTAATGATAACAATAAATGTACACAACTATAACTCTGCAATGTGTTCATTTTATTTACATTTGAATTGCCGAATATTTAAATATATATAGGGTGTCCCAAGTTAAATTCGAACCACTGTTTTGTATAGAAATATTGTGAATTTTAAAGAACTATGTTAATAAAATTGTGTAGAATTGCGCACAACTCAAAATTATTTTCAACTATCCTGGGTGCAACACAAAGCAGATATAACAAAAAATAACATATTCTTAAATGGAATGATATACTTTTGAAATTATATTAAGATGTATTTTTCAATTCTAAAAAACTTTGTCAATAACGTTTTCCTAAATTTTTTCTGTTAGTTTTCGAAATATTTCAAGTTTTATTTAAAAACACTACGATTGCATGCATTCCGAAAAAAATCATATCTTTAAAACTAATAGAGCAAATTGAATATGGTTTAGTGCAATTAATTAACAGAGAGTGACGCAAACGGTGTGTTAACATAGTCAGCTATTTCATTTTTACTAACCGCAAAAGGCTTCGAAAAATTAAAAATTTAAATTGTGATATCTCGATTTTTCTAAATGGGATGCCGTAGTCTTCATCTCAAATTCCACCAAGAAATTAAACGTGCTTTCATTTGACATAACAAGTCCTATACCTAAATATGGAAATATTCGTGTTATTTCAAATATTATGCAATTACCTTCTGAAAGTTTTGCGCGTTTGTTTATTTTCGTGATTATCATAGATGTGACAAAATCATGGCAACCAATGATTACAATGTATTTCAAATTGTATTAAATTCTTTGAATATGCAACTTAATTTGCCTATTGTGAAGAATCTTTATTTAGTTTTAAATATAAAAACTTGAGATCAGGAGCGTTATTTTTTTTATGTTTATTATGTACACAAACGCGCAAAAAATTTTGAGAGAGTTAAATGAATAAAATTTGAATAATATAATTGTGTGCATATTTAGGTATAGGACTTGTTATGTCGAATGAAAGTAAGTGTAATTCCTTAGTCGGATTTGAAATTAAGACTACGGCATCCCATTTACAAAAATCGACTTATCACAATTTTAAGTCTTGCTTTTTTAGATGAATTTTGCGGTTAGAAATGATGAAATAGCTGACAATGTTCATACAAATTCCGTTTGCCACATTCCCTGTGAATAAATTGCAATGAACCATATTCACTTTGGTATTTTAGTTTTAAACATGATGATTTTTTTTCGGAAGGCATGCAATCGTCATTTTTTAAATAAAACTTGAAATGTTTCAAAAACTAACAGAAAAAAATTTAAAAAAACATTTATATCAAAATTGTTTAGAATTGAGAAATACATCTTAACATCATTTCAAAGGTTTATCATTCCATTTAAGTAATATTTTTTTTGTAATATCTGCTTTGTGTAACGCCCAGTATAGTTGAAAATAATTTTAAATTGTGCGCCTCAAAATTCTACACAACTCTTATTAACATAGTTTTTTCATAGAGTATTTCTATACAAAACAGAGGTCCGAAGTTAACTTGGGACACCCGGTAGAAATTATAAATGACTTTTTTCAAGTGATAAACAAAACTTGATTAAACTATAATTTATCCCTTTTTCTTCTTTCAAAATATTTTCTATTTTCAAATCATTCGTTTTGTCGAAAAATATTTTGAAATAATGCCTAATCGAACAGTTACTCTATGTGCCTGTGTCAAAAAGCTGGCGCAGAAGCTTAGCCTAGAGCGTAAAAGTGTAATCTTAATTACTGCAACTTCAAATGATTGTGTTTAAACAGCGCAAAAGAGATTACAAATTTAAATTGCAATACTTGCTGAATTTTAAGCAACGGTGTGCGTATTGGCATCTGGTAGCAAAAGGATGCACCGCTTCGCCTGAATTATGGAACAGATCTCTGCAAGTGCTGGGACCGATGAATTCATACTTCGGAAGTTGCGGAGTGGGCGGCGGGAGATGGTTGAAATTCAATGAGTTCTTAATTTCGTGAAAAATATCAATTTTAATGTTATATGTACCGGGTGTTCAGGAAGCATGGGGGTTATGTAATCGTTTGAAAATGAAAATGATAACACCGCGCACCCGCACCCAGAAAATTATTTTAAAATGTCCTCACGTGTGCTCGTTTTTCAGTATCTTTACTCATCCCAATAGTGCTCTTTAAGAAGCACCCCGTCTTACCCCACTTAGTACACCACTTAGTGCGTTAAAATCCACTTTTAAATCTTCACGAATGTTTTCAATATTTTGTCGACATTCGACAGAAAATCCTTCATATTCTTGGAACGCGCGCTCTTAATTTCAATATCTGTACAGATTATGATTGGCAAGAAGACGCTCTTTAAGAAGCATCCAGTTCTAACCCATTAGCACAATGGAAGTGCCTTAAAATCCCCTTTAAAATTTTGACCAATTATTTCTATATTTTGACGACATTCGCCGGAAAACCATTTATATCTTCTGAACGCGCGCTACTATTTCAAGTATCCTTACGAATTCTGATAGGCAAGAAGAGGCTCCTTAAGATGCACCCCGTCCCAAACTCCTCATTACACTGGAAGTGGACTAAAAATAATTTTGAACTTTTGGCGATTTATTTCGATATTGTGACCGCATTCGAAGGAAAATTCCTTATACTCTCCGAACGCGTGCTCCTTCATTCAGTATCTTTGCTGAATCTAATAGCGCAGGAGACACTCCTGAAGATACATCCTGACCCAACCCCCTCAGAGCCCCGGAAGTGCTTAATAATAAAATTTGAAAAATTTCCTATTCATTTCCACATTTTGCGTTATATTTCCAGAATGCGAGCTCTATCATTTAGTACCTTTACGGGTTCTAATAGGCAAGACAACGCTCTTTAAAATGCACCCCGTTCCAACCCCCTCAGAGCCCCGGAAGTGCCTCAAAATCAAATTTGAAAATTTTCCAATTTTTTTTCATATTTTG
>JARJDQ010003660.1:0-15076 GCA_030264215.1 Geostiba sp. GC000077 | reverse complement strand
GAATATGCTGATATATACTCTAGTCTTCAGCTTTTGTAATTCAATAGCTAATTCAGCAAAGCATTTAACCTATTTCTATTTATGTAACATGTCACCTTCTCAGAGTTGAAATAAATCTGTTTCCATAGCAATTACAAAATATAAGTTTTATAATATCGGAATATCTCTTCCGATATAAAATATTTATAATATCTCACGGCCAAACGAAGACTCTCAGAACATTAAACTTATCGTTTCAGATTTAGCTCAAGAATCTCGCTGTGTAATTATTATCTGCGAATTTATACACACTGTATACTACTGTATAAACACGTACTAAACTTATTCATTGATGATGATGATGATTACTTTATTTTTATTATTACGGCGCTGTTTTACCTTTTACTAGAGTGATAACTTACTAGAGGAGTAGAGAAGAATAATCTTCATCTTCGATTGATGTTTTATTTATAATTTATCGATTCTCTATTGTAGTTTTGTTGTATTTTAACCGGAAGTTAAAAAAAGGGTTATATTAGCCTAACAAAATATGTTGGTACTTTGTTAATAGTTGTAGTGTTGTGGAAATATTAATAAAAACAATTGCACGTCCTCTCCTTGCCTGGGACTTGGGTGTCGTCGGTGACCTTTCAATGCTCAAAGTGACTTTCGTTGTCTTTCACCAGTACTAGCAGCACCACACGGCATGGCCTGGTGCTGGCCCTGGCATTGCGCAACAGCCGGCGAGCAACTACACCGATACAATGATAATGTACGACAGTGCGACTCCGCGGCGTACGTAAAACTCTCGTAAAACATAAAATTTATACGCGATTACAATCCGTTTCAACTGTGTTGGAGTGTGAAAGGCTCGAGCACACCAGCACACGAACACGCATCGCATGATCGCGCGACTACTTCGTGTCAGTCGTTTGTTGTAGGCGCATCGCGCGATCTCAACTTTTGTGGCAAAAAGATCCAGAGCCGGTCCGGCCGATTCAAACCTTTCATTTGTTATCACTCACTCCAAAAGGGCTTGTCCGCAGACGTTCGTCAAGATGAGTAAAGCGTGAGTACATTGGACATCCTTTGAAGCAAAGGAAACAAAGTTTTGGTTTGATTTGATAGCATCGTCATTGAAAAGCGCAAAATCACGACCGCGAACATTTCAAGGGCTTGCCGCTTTCAACAACGTACTCATTATTACACGTTAATAACAATTTTAGAGTGCAATTATTTCCTAACCACCTAACCTCAATGATAATACTTGATAAGTGTGTACTGTGTACTTATTCAAGTCTAATCAATGTTTTGTGGCGAATAATATGTGCATGTTCCGGAAAAGTTTAAACTTTTATGATTTCAAGTTTTATTCACTTCACGATTTAAATGTTTGTCCATTCTCAGCGTTTTAAGTCAATAAACGCAATTTTATTCAAATGAGTCGCGGTGAATAATCATTGAAATGTTTTGTGGGCCAATCGATTATTTCTTTTCTGTTTTACATGCTCATAAATGTTTTGATTTCGATCTGATTCGTTTCCATTTTGTTCCGTTGGTTTGTATAAAAATAGAAAGTTTAAGAATTGCCAAAGATTAATGACTCTCCTTGAAAGACAAAATCTAGAACGATGACTTGTGTTGCGTTGCAGTTGCACACTTGTCGTGACCGCAGCCTAGCGTGGCGAGAAAAAGTAAAAGTCTAGTTTGGAGTTTTTTTTTTTTGGTCCTTGACATTGCACTACTTTTAAAACAGTAGTTTTGTTTTTACATGCTATACAATGTGCTCATCTTATAGTCAAGGTGATATCGCCCTTATCGGCCTCGCCGTGATGGGTCAAAACCTGATCCTCAACATGGCGGATCATGGCTTCACGGTAGTCGCGTACAACCGCACCGTGGACAAGGTGCACGCCTTCCTCGCCAATGAAGCGAAGGGCAAAAGCGTTCTAGGCGCCGAGTCCATCAAAGACATGGTCTCGCAGCTGAAGAAGCCGCGCCGCGTGATGATGCTTGTCAAGGCCGGCTCGGCCGTCGACAGCTTCATCGAGCAACTCCTGCCGCATCTGGAAAAGGGTGACATTATTATTGATGGCGGCAACTCCGAGTATCAAGACTCGCAGCGGCGCTTCAAAGAGTTGCACGCCAAAGGCATTCGTTTCGTGGGCGCGGGCGTCTCTGGGGGTGAAGAGGGTGCGCGCTATGGGCCGAGCCTCATGCCTGGTGGTGACGAGTCCGCGTGGCCGCACATTAAACCGATTTTCCAGAGCATCTGCGCGAAGGCCGACGGCCAGCCATGCTGCGACTGGGTGGGCGCAGATGGCGCTGGACACTTCGTGAAAATGGTGCACAATGGCATCGAGTACGGCGATATGCAGCTCATCGGCGAGGTGTACCACCTGATGCTGGCGATGGGCATCACGCAGGAGGAGATGGCGTGTACGTTCGATCAGTGGAACAAGGGCGAGTTGGACAGCTTCCTTATAGAGATCACTAGAGATATTATGAGATACAAGGATGCTGATGGTAGGCAACCAAATTTACATTACAGAACTACAGTTGTACCAACTGAACCAACCAATTTGGACATCTCACTTTACAGGTCAGTACTTATTGCCGAAGATTCGCGACACTGCCGGTCAGAAAGGCACTGGAAAGTGGACAGCCGTCTCGGCGCTGAACTACGGCATGCCGGTGACGCTCATCGGCGAGGCTGTCTTCAGCCGGTGTCTTTCCGCTCTGAAGGAGGAGCGTACCAGCGCCAGTAAGGTGCTTCCAGGTCCAAATTGTACGTTTAAAGGTGACAAGAAGCAATTTTTAGAGGATATTCGACAGGTACACATGAAAAATGCTCTTCAACATCTTCAACATAAAACATCCTTTGATTATTACAGGCGTTGTATGCGTCAAAAATTGTCTCCTACGCCCAAGGGTTCATGCTCTTCCGCGAAGCAGCGCTGGTGCACGGCTGGAAGCTGGACTATGGCTCCATTGCGCTGATGTGGCGCGGCGGCTGCATCATTCGCTCGGTGTTCCTCGGGCAAATCAAACTGGCCTTCGACAAGGACCCTAACCTCAAGTCCCTGCTTCTAGCGCCTTTCTTCATGGACGCTATTGCAAAGGCACAGCGTGGGTGGCGTAATGTGGTCGCTACTGCAGTAACTTTGGGTAAAAATAACTTATTTACTTGCAAAGCTTACCAGGCCGCCCTCTGGCGGCCTCGTAAAACAACAGTTTACGAAACGGATAATGTTTAGCAACAAGAATACGAAGAGAAAATTCAAATCGCCCGAGTGGTTTGCGAGCAATCACCGAATCTGTAAAATGAATCTGCGAACACGCGTGCGCTTTCGTATTTTCGAACATACGCCTGCAGTTTCATTGGCCTATGTTTGAGGATAAATGAAAAGCACTGTATTTGTAACATATTTGTAACATTGTAATTCGATTAGGTGTACCAACGCCGGCCCTGGGCACAGCGCTAGCTTTCTACGACGGCTACCGCTCCGAACGCCTACCTGCCAACTTGCTGCAGGCACAGCGCGATTACTTCGGTGCGCACACCTATGAGCTACTCGGCAAAGAGGGCAAATTCGTGCACACCAACTGGACCGGCAAGGGTGGCAACGTCTCCGCCTCTACTTACGACGCCTAGGGCATAAACCGCCTGCGCAGTAAACATGAAAGTGTACATTCCATGAAAATGTTTTCTTTTGTATTTATTAATGCTTAATTTATATAGTTGTCGTTTTTAAGTCGTTGAAGATGTAAAGCTGTAAAGTTTATATACCTGGTTATTTTTTAAAAGTAAGACTTAAAAAAATAACCCTGTATAGTCGTTTTTTTATTATATGGATATGCAGGTATTTTTCTAACTCACACTTTTTACTTTGTAATAAAATCGCAATTAATATTTTTGGAGGAATAAAAGCTGGCAAATTGTAATACCCAGTTTAATAACAAATTGCAAGTCATCAACAGATAAAAAAACAGTACTTTTTCAGTAAAAACCAGTAAAAACAAATGACTTCCAAAGTTGAGCCTATTGCTATTTTATATCAATTTGCATATTGCATTGTTTCTGCCACTGCCACTACTCCCTTCATATCACGTGAATCACGTCACCATCATTGAATAAATGCTTATTTAGAGTTTACAAGTTACACCATTCACCATTGTTCACCATTGATCATAGCTGAATATAGGTATAGTAAGATTATACATTATACCAAAGCTGTATGTGTCTTGTGATGCCTTATCATTATCAGTATTGTATGTATCTCATATAAAAATATATGCCTGCTCTGCTCATCTACTCGGCGATCTTCCGCACCATGTAGTTGAGAATGCCGCCGTTTCGATAGTAAAGCAAGTCGACCTCCGTATCGAAACGCAGCAGCACCTCAAACTGCTTGCCGTTGTCGGTTCTCACCGTGATGCGTTGGCCTGGTTTTAGTTCACTTGGCAGCGCAATGTTGTAGGCTTCCCTGCCGGTGAGGCCCAGCGATTCGGCGTTTTGCCCGGCGAGGAATTGCAGCGGCACGATGCCCATGCCAACCAAGTTGGAGCGATGAATTCTCTCAAAGGATTCAGCGATCACTGCTTTGATACCCTGTTAAAATAAGAATTGACACCTTTTCGAGCACAGCTTCTGTTTTTAGGTTTGTTTGTCGGTATTACAGAGCGCTTCGTGAAACGCAAATCTCCGCGACTCGAGTTACAAGATATCAATATTTTACATTGAAAAGATGACTCGCGGAAGCGAGTTGCATTTGTTTCAAAGAGATCTACGTTTTCACGACTGAATCGACTTGAAATCTTAATCTTACCAACAGATATGGTCCCTTTGCAGCCCAATCTCGACTCGATCCCGATCCGTAATCCTTGCCACAAATCAAAATTAGCGACGTATTCGCCTGCTTGTAGCGCTGGGCGCAATCAAAAACGTCCATTTC
This sequence comes from Geostiba sp. GC000077, assembly GCA_030264215.1. Taxonomy (NCBI): domain Eukaryota; kingdom Metazoa; phylum Arthropoda; class Insecta; order Coleoptera; family Staphylinidae; genus Geostiba; species Geostiba sp. GC000077. Next base: position 10,142 of record JARJDQ010003660.1, on the reverse strand, counting down.
CTCTCCAGTGGGAAGAAAAATGGTCTTCGGGCCTGGTTTTCCCAAGAATTTGTTCACAATGCGGATATTGGCGAATGTGCCACGCGCCATTACATCGTCATTACCGCGTCGCGAGCCGTAGGAGTTGAACTCCCTCGGCGTCAGCTTCCGCTCCGCCAAATATCTTGCTGCAGGGCTCGTGCGGCCGATACTGCCAGCCGGACTAATATGATCGGTCGTCACAGAATCGCCCAGCAGTAGCAGCACCTTGGCGTTGGTAATCGGCGCGATTTGCGGCAAGTTTTTCGTCATGCCATCGAAGAATGGCGGCTTCTTAATGTACGTCGACTCCGTGGACCAAGGATATAGCTTCCCCAGCGGGGCGTTCAAGCTCTGCCAGGAATCCGAGCCCATCTCGATCTTAGCGTACACCTCCTTGAACATCACCGGGATGACATGCTTCTGCTCCACGGCTTGAATCTGCGCCCTAGTCGGCCAGATATCGCGCAGAAAGACTTTAGTGCCATCGGGTTTGGTGCCGAGCGGCTCGGTTTCAAAGTCAATGCACACCGTACCAGCGATTGCATACGCAATCACAAGCAGCGGAGATGCGAGGTAATTGGCACGCGTGTTGGGATGAATGCGCCCCTCAAAGTTGCGATTGCCGCTGAGCACGCCGCAGCAGACCAAATCGTTGGACTCAATGGCATTGGCGATGCCCTCATCGATGCTCCCCGAGTTGCCTATGCACGTCATGCAGCCATAACCAACAATATCAAAGCCAAGCTTCTCCAGCGGCGGAATCACGCCGGATTCCTGCAGATAATAAGTCACAACGCCCGAGCCAGGGGACAAGCTTGTTTTGATGTATGGCGCCACGGACAATCCAGCCGCCACAGCGTTCTTCGCCAAAAGGCCAGCGCCCAGCATCACGCTTGGATTGCTGGTGTTCGTGCACGAGGTGATTGCGGCGATGATTACGCTGCCGTGCGTTATCGCATATTGCTTGTTATCATACATGAACTTGCCAGCGGTTTGCAACTTATCATTCGGGATGCCGAAACCTTTGAAACTGACCTGACAATAAAGATATCAACATTTTAAAGTCAACATTGCATTATTAACCATAATGAAACAAATCTCGTTCACCTAACGATCACTTATGAATGTCATTGGATTTAGTAGAATGTTTGAATGCTTGAATAACTCATAAATTATTCATTTGCAAGAATGCAAGAAGCGCCACAAGTGCCACAACAGAATTGCAATCGATTGTGCATTGAATTCGTCATTAACGGGCAATTATCGGCCAACAGACACACAAATACGATTAACAGCGGGTGCACGCGACTATTACGCATGTAAATGCTATTTAAGTCTGTCTGCCAGTAGCTGCGGTCATTACTTAATGATGGCAAATCTCAATTTTCAGGTAAAAGTTGCATTTCTAAGGGCTCTAGCTGACCCTAGGACTAATGAACACGAAAATATCAAATGGAGGGAGAGCAGGAACCCTAAATAAAAGCCCATTCGAACATCGGTCAGTCACCAGTCACTGTTCAACAACTCTTGGTGATTTGTTGAAGCAGTTTTCGGGTAAGTTTACCGTTTTATTTCGCTGTAGTGTTTGTTCTTGTTGTCTTGTCATATTCTTCTTTGGTGATCTAACTATATGAGTGCCGTTTCGATGATCATAAAGCTAGATTCAGCAAAGGAAAATGTGATAGTGACAAATCATCCGAAGATTCCGAGGCAAACCAGTGCCAACGTTCTGTTGCGGATGTTTAAGGAACTATCGGTGTGATGTGTGTATTTTTCGCTCAATATCGATAACATATCACAGCCCATAGTTTTTTTGGCATACGCATCGAACCACTCAACCTCGTCCCACGTGACACTCAAGAGACTCAAGTGCTCAGAAAGACTTGAAATGTCGGTGGACAGACTTGGCGCAGTTATGTGACTTTGAATACATCACTGGGTTGAGTTTGTCACCCGAAGTTTCAACAAAACTTCACAAATCCACAAACATCTGCGCCAAACACGAAGAAGGAAACAGTTTGGGTGATTTCTACTGCCGTGATGCTTCTTTGTACATACATCACCGGGTGAAAATCATCCAAATATTTCCGGATGCAACAAAGCAAACAAAGGGCAGAACATGCGCGGAAATTGCCTACCTGGCCGGACAAGCATTTCGCAAAGTCCTTCTTCATCTCCGAGACGGACACGCGATCATTGGGACGCTTCGGTCCGCTGACAGACGACACCACGGTTGACAAGTCCAAGCTGACGGTTTGCGAGAAGATGGGGTCGGTATCGGCGTTGCTGTAGTCACGCAGTTGACGCGATGCTCGGAGATAGGAGTCGATCAACTTGATTTGCTCCTCCGAACGGTCTAAACAAGCAAGAAGCGGCGACATGCGCAATATTGAGGTTAAAAACAGCTGCAAAAACATATGAACTTCTTACTTGTCTGCCTTAAATATTTCAAGGACATCTCATCGACGGGGAAGTAGCCGACGGTTGCGCCGTATTCCGGACACATGTTGGCGATGGTAGCGCGATCGGCTATGGAGAGGGCTTCCACACCAGGGCCGTAGAATTCGACGAACATTCCAACAACGCCAAGTTGACGCAGATTCTTCGCAATTAGTTCAATAAAATGAGGTTATGAAGGTTTTAAAATCAATGGACTTTAATTGTTACCTTTGTAATGGTCAATACCAAATCAGTAGATGTAACATACTGATCCAAAGCTCCATACAGCTTGTATCCAACAACTTTCGGCAGCAACATGCTGATGGCCTGACCGAGCATGACAGCTTCAGCTTCAATACCGCCAACGCCCCAGCCCACAACGCCGAGGCCATTGATCATCGTTGTGTGGGAATCGGTACCAACCACCGTATCCGGATAGAGGATGCCATCCTCACCACCGGCGAAAACCACGCGTGCTAAATATTCCAAGTTTACTTGATGTACAATACCACTGCCTGGTGGTACAATCAGCATGTTGTTGAAAGCTTTTGCTCCCCACTAAAAGAGTCAAAACGAAATTAACGTGTAAAGGTACCTTCATAACTTTATGTAAAGGTGGTAGCTCATTAAAATATTTCTCATCTGTCACACCTTGAGAAACATAAAACGCTCCTTGTTCCTCTCAAACTCCAAGTCTTGATTCTTCTGCAGCGCATCCGGCGATCGCACAAAATCCACCTGCACTGAGTGATCAATGACCAGATCTGCTGGGCAGATGGGATTGATCTTCTCCGGATCGCCGTTGAGGCTCTTCACGGCGTCGCGCATCGCGGCAAAGTCAACTACGGCGGGTACACCCGTAAAATCCTAAGAAAATCAAAATGAACAAAAATTTAATTTTTCTTTACTTCTTGTACTGTAGAGTAGAAAAGTTAATTTTTGTATTTTACTTGCAAGATGACCCTGGCTGGTTTAAATGCCACTTCGATGCCATCCTCCACAGCTTGATTCTTCTCCCAGTTGAGAATGTTCTGGACATCCTTGGTTGTCACCTGGAAGTTGTCACAATTGCGAACAGCTGACTCCAGCAGCACTCTGATGGAGTAGGGCAGCTTATCTGTAATTCATGTTGTGTCATGCTCATTGTGTCATTGTAAATGCGATTAATGCACGATGATAACACTCACCGAACTGGGCACCCAAGGCCGCCAGATCAAAGTATCTGTATGACTTGCCATTCACTTGGATGGTCTTCAAGAGGTTATTATAAGGATTCGTATCTGAAATGTGCAGAAAGCATCGATGTTTGTATTAATTAAACTGGGTGAAAACGCATTTGAGTAATGCTTGTTGCTTGCGCATAGATCGAGTTACATTTTGCATTTTAATTCAAAAGAATGTGAATATTTACCGGCCATGATGAGGGATTACGGTGTCACGTACGCGCCGACCCGAATGCAACTGAAAGTCCGTAAACTACGCGGTTGTCGCTTGTCGCGGTTGTATGTTGTTCTGTGTGACGTTATGCGCCGCAACTCGTAAAACCGGTGAATGAGGCGCAAATATGTACGAAAGCAACAAACAAAGTCAAAACATTAAAACACACTCACACTCGGCAGTGGTTAGAAAGTCCTATCGTCGGTATCTCAATTAAAACCCATGAAAAATGGATAATGATAAGTTAAAGTTTATCACCGAGGTGCGAGGTGGATGGATATGTGCAGCATCGCGGAATCGAAATAGGTTTATTAAAAAGTGTGGACATTTTAAACATGCTCCACGAGTGCCACGAGATTTGTGGTTTGTGGATTCGCTTTCTTCTTTCCCATAAATAGATCTAATCCTTCTCCCGAGTCCCAAAGATACAGCAACGCGCACATGCCTAAAACCAGTTGGCAGTTTGGGAGCTCTCCCAACTCTCCGCGCGAGAATACCTCGCTGATCTCGCTGATCGCTCTCCAAACCACTCGATGTCCCGAACCTCCACGAAAATATCAGGAGCACATGAAGTGACAAAGCGCTAGATTCGTTTCAAACACTGCAACCAACCTCTTTCACGTTTCACTTCTTATTTCCTCGGCTCTTCTCTTCTCCAACGTCTTCATGCTAGTGCAGTGCAACAAATACTATCAATAATCTATAATTCAAAGCAAAGTTGAAATATTGTGTACCTGTCATACAGGGTGTGTATAAATTTGCGGATAATACATTTACACAGCGCGATTCTTGAGCTAATTCTGAAACGAAAAGTTTGCTAATTCAAAAATGTTCTGTGAGTCTTCGTTCGGGCTGTTCAAGACCTCAAAGTTTCAAAGTTAACTTTGTAAATGAACATGCCTGCATTTTATTTGTTTTAATGTTTTAAATAACATAATGACTGATAACTGCAATAAAGAACTTATCCCCAAAGTTACATTGAGCTAGATTTAAGATGCATATTAAAATGTTACAGCTTTAAATTGCTTCAGAAGAAATTACATTTGTCATATGCACCATAGAATATGCTGAAATGTCTAGTCTTCAGCTTTTGTAATTCAATAGTTAATTCAGCAAAGCATTTAACCTATTTATGTCACTTGTCATCTTCTCAGAGTTAAACTGTTTCCATAGTAACTAGAAAATAGCAGTTTTGCCAGACTTCTATTTCTTTGATTGCTTCTCACCGCCATACAAAGTCTCTCAGAACATTTTTGAATTTAACTTCGTTTCAGAATTAGCCCAAGAATCGGGCTGTGTAGTTATTATCTGCGAATTTATACACACCCTGTATTTACAATCTTTGAATGCCTGTGCAACCAACTATAACTTTCAAAGATGAAACAAAAAACTAAAACAACAAAACCCGACCAAAGGACAATACTTATTATTATCATTTCAATATTTTAGAGTTTTTAAGGTAAAAAGAAAGATTATTACTTTTGGTACGTTCGTTGTTAACACGATGACATGGCAAATTTGATCAAGCTTTGTTCGCATTCGCAAAAAATGCTTTAATTGTTATGTTCTTTTTAAAGTTCAGCACTTGACCTTAAATTTGCATAATTAAACCGATGAGTTTTATGTCTCATATCTACCTACAACATACTGTCCTGCCGTTTTATAGTGCATGATTTTGCTTGTACTGCGTTTAATTAAAAGCTTTACTTTTAGTTTTGTTATCCTCTTCGTTTATTCAGTTTTTAAATTGTATATCGAAAATTAATTGTTTCTATTTATCTATTTAGATAATGTTTATCTGCTGAAAACCCCGGTTTTATTTGGCTTTGAACTTTGATCGTTGTATTTTAATGTTTTCAAAACTATATAAAAATAAAAACATTATTGATTGCAAAACCACAAAACGCCATTTTTAGTTACAGAAAACTATACGTGTTTATGTGTTATTTCAATTAATCTCACTGTTCGAGACCTTGGATTAGGTATTTGCATTTGTATTTGTTACTTGATACTTTGTGCAATTTTAATTGAAAATGTCTCGAACGCTTGAATTTATTCCAGTTAGTACTTTAACATAGGCAACACATTATACAGTATGATGGCTGATGGCTGCACTGCATTACTCCATTACTGAATTACATTATAAATAATTATAAAAGTATGCAGGGCATGCACACTCTTCCAATACCAATAACATTCGTGAATACTTTCATCATAAGTTGTAGATGCATACTTTCTGCTTTGCATATGGATTGTATTCAATTGCAAATGCCTCGAACGCTCGAATTTATTCCAGTTAGTACTTTAACATAGGCAACACATTATACACTCGCTTCAAAACTTTCTTCCATGCACCTTCAAGGCTTTCTGTGAAATTCTGCTGCATTACATTATGAATATTAATGAAAGTATGCAGGACATATACACTCTTCCAATACCAATAACATTCGTGAAATCATGAATATTTTCATCATAAGTTGTAGATGCGGTAACGTCATCGCTCCGGCATGCCGCTGCAATGTTGAGCAGGCTTTTGTTTGAAACTTGTTGATTAGACCGTGCGCTTGCGTGCGCGTGAATAATCCACTCCTCAAACAATACGCCGATACGCAGGCACATTGTGCCAATGTTGATTAAATAAAAATAGTTTATATACACATAAATGCATCGCACATAGCACACAAGAAGTGCGAAGTGCGAACGAAATGCTAAGTTTTGCGCTGCGTTAGTCACCATCACCGCACAGTTCAGTTGTTCATGTCGCACCAATAATGGCGGACATGTTCCCAAATCCAAATCCAACAAATTAATGTACGTCTGTACTTCAAACGGTTTAAATATTATCGTTGGCTACATCAATAAGTTAAAAGTACTTTATTAAATGTAATTTTATGTGCTTCGGAGTAAGTGAGTGGATAATTGTAAAAATAATGTTCGGTATTTTCATAATCGATTGTTGATGTATAATATTTGGCAAATGGATTTTTAATTCGTCCCGCATTGAAATAGTATACGTCTTGAACGCTTCGCGTTGGCAATTAGCGATAAGATAAGCGGATCTATCGCGGTCTATCGACCGACTTTATCTCAAAATTTCCTTTTCGCTCATTGCCCGTGCCCGTGCGCCGTGTGTGTAGTGTTGATTCGGTGCGTCGCGCACGTCACCGTCCGATTCCATGTAATAGCAATTATTCAACGCGACAACGCTACAGGAGGCAAGAAAATGAGTCTCCATTATTAAATGGGTGTAACGTGAATGCAGTGCGAATTTAGTGCCTATTGCTGAGAACTGAAAGAGAACTGAAAATGAAGTAAGTTTTTGTCCCTTGTCCATAAAACCCATAAAACCTTGAGTCACTTTCAACAAGCGGACATTTTGAAGGCTGTTTGCACCTAGATAAAGGTGTGATCACATTTACAACTCGGTGTGTCTTTTGCAGTCCATCAGGTCAAGCGCGCAGCACGCTGAAGATCACAGTCGTTGGGGACGGTCACGTGGGCAAAACCTGCATGCTGCTCGTCTACATCACGAAGAAGTTCCCCGTTCGATACATACCCACAGTGTAAGTACACCTTCCATGAAACGATGAAACAAAAGCAAACTGACTGAGTGAAATATTTCGAATACTATGTTTGATGCTGTTTGTAGATTTGATAATTACACACACAATGTGACATTGGATGGTGTGGAGCACGAGGTGCGATTGTGGGATACCGCCGGACAGGAGGACTACGAACGTCTTCGTCCACTAAGCTACAATCACGTACGCAGCGCCAACTCATCCCTCCAAAGTATACAAAGCTTGATTCGGTCTAATTCTCTCCTATTTTCAGACGACGTGCTTCCTCATTTGCTTCGCAATCGTATCGCACGACTCCTACGAGAATGTGCGCAGCAAGTGGGCGCCGGAAGTGCGGCATCATATGCCCAACACGCCCATCATACTCGTCGGTAACTATCACTTGCACCAGTTGCGCCAGACAATGATTTCTTTATTGTGACTGTCCTCTTTTACGTTTGTACGTTTATAGGTACCAAATGCGATCTGCGCAAGAACGAGGATCCCAACAAGCCGACCATCCCAGCGAAGGACGGGCACAAGATGAAGAAGCTGATCCGTGCCGCCGAATATCTGGAGTGCTCGGCGCTGGATAACGAGGGCCTGGAAGAGATTATACACGCCGCTATTAGGCACAGCAAGCCGTCGAATGTCGGGCGCAAACAGCGGACCTGCGCTATCCTCTAATATGCAATACCCAGAAGCCCAAAACACTTACACATTTATGAATCATGATACATGTTAATATGATGCATTCATACTTATAAACCTTATAATATACTTATTATTTATATAGCAGAGCTTTTGTTTTGTTCTGTTGTGTTGTTTTGTTGCTCGGTTTTCAAACATAGGCAACCAAACGTACTTTAACATACTTTTTACAACGTTTAATCACAGACTAGGTAGGCTTAATTTATCTTTTGTTTTTTGTTTATTTTTGTTTTTATTTAATAATGGTACCCAAACATAGGCAACCAAACATACTATATTAAAAAATGTCGCGGAATTTATTACTTATTTAGTACTGGTTTTTGTCTTTAAAAATACTAAACGTCATTGCACCCTTGGGTCTGGGTTCTGGGTATACGCGATGGCGATAAGATAATGACTTATCGCAAATTTTTGTCACTACTTCCTTTTATTCATTGCGCTGATAAAATTTCAACGAGCGGCTATGGGTGCTACTGCAATTTGCGTATCTAACCACATGATACAATATAATTTGTGGGTGTTGCCAGTTCAACTTCAATTATCATCAGTAGTTCCCAGTTCAGCACACAACTTAACGTCAGCGACTTTAATTTTGTTACTATTATACTTGGCCTCTTATTAGGCAGACGGTAAACAGAGTTTACAGTGTTGCAATGTCGTGAGTTTCTCTTAGGATGATGCCCTTACAGGTTATAAATATATCAACATTTCATTTTTCAGCGACTCAAACAAGAAAATTGACACGTCCGTGAAAATTACAGTCGTGGGTGATGGTGCCGTCGGAAAGACGTGCATCTTAGTTGTCTACACGACGAAGGCGTTTCCTAAAATTCACATTCCAACCGTGTAAGTACCACACAAATAAAAAGTAACCTAACTTAATTATCGCATCTTGGCAACTTTTAGTTTTGATAATTACGTAGAAGATATTGAATTGGACGGTGTGCAGTACCAGGTCAAGCTGTGGGACACTGCTGGACAGGAAGACTATGAGCGCCTGCTGCCTTTGTGCTACACTGATGTAATTTTAACTCAAACAAATTTAAACAAACACAAAATGGATACCAGGCTACCGTTTCAGTGTTACGTTTACTAATGCTCACTGGTATACTTACTTTTTTCTTTTTTAGACGACGTGCTTTCTGATATGCTACTCCATCTCATCAAGAGACTCGTATGATAATGTGCTCAACAAATGGTGGCCGTCAGTACGGCATCACATGCCCACCACCCCAATTATCTTAGTTGGTACCAAAACCGATTTGCGCACGAACGGCGATCCAAATGAAGAGACGGTTACTGAAAAGGATGGCCAGAAGATGAAGAAGATGATCAAAGCCATTGATTATATGGAATGTTCGGCCCTGCTGAATGAAGGACTTGAGGATATTATTCATGCTGCTGTGAGAGCAGGCAGCAAATCTCACGTACAAACCAAGCGATTTTGTACGTTGCTCTAGAAGTTTAGACTTTTTGTAATTTAAAGTACGACCGGTACGACATAATCATAGTGCTATAGTGCTATCTAATCTATATGTTTGTAAAATTTAGTTTAAACTATTAAGATTGGTTAATATAATAAACTGGTGAATTACAGGAATTTTCAATTTGCACTTGCACTTGCAAAATTGCGATAAACACGGGCAGATGTCGTTCTAAACGATTTTTCGAGTAGCCTTAAACGTGCATAAACGCGTGCGCACTCCAGGTGCACTCCAGCTAGCAGATGTATTGTGGGTTGCCTAGGTTAAGGCACTAGGAACCATCTACGAACACTACTTCTACACAGTATAGTATACCGTTAGTATATTTATGGGCGGGACATATCAGATTTACATGCGTGGCTTTTTGGGCAATGTGCGATTACCGAATGGACAACTTGGTCAGTGATCGGCGTCAACACGGTGGCCACTGTAGGCAACCAAATGCACATCTGTCAAACAATTTTCAACTTGCTTAAAAGGTCAATATTGT
>JARJDQ010003653.1:0-23117 GCA_030264215.1 Geostiba sp. GC000077 | reverse complement strand
CTGCAATTATATTCCGCTTATTGCACGTTGGTAAAATACTTCATTGAAGAAATATTGAAAAAGTTCACTTTCGAATACTGGACTTTTCTTCTTAATTGTGTATTTATGTCCCCTATCATCCACCTTGCTGTGTAAAGTTATTTTATTAACACCCTTAATACGTTTTACAATAAATAGATAGTCCTTTTTGAATTATCCTGGTAATTAACATCCTGAACAATTAACCAATAAATACATTGTTGCTAACAAAGTGATAAATATTTATATAATTGCACAACTTACGTAATTTTCTATAAAACACATGAGTAATCAAATTTCACACGTTTTTTCTCGTTTTCTTCTTTTCGTTGTTGTTGCGCTTTTCATTTAATACCGCGTGTATATTATTAATCACCGTCGCTCCGTCGCAAATTAGAATTAGAAAACGCAAACGTACAAGAGACCTCCAGGTAGAAATTTATAAGTGTAGGTAGTATACTTTTATACACATAACATAATCATTATTTTCGCTGCGACTTCCACTTCAGGCGGTGCGCTTCATTTTTCATCCAAATCGGTATTCGGTATTAGTAAACTATTGTTTACCGTTACATAACAGCTCGTTATTAAAAGTTTAATCGCAGATAATTTCACCGCCTTGAAGTAGGAATACTAATGTCTAATACCGTAATACATAATGCGATATATCTACTTAAGAATTATACCTGTAGAGGTATTCTGTATACGGAATTATGAAAATGGGATTTGTTTGCGACACAAAGACGACAAGATGATAGGCTACCAATTGGCAATTGATAGCAGCATAGCACAGCACAAATTAGCATCACACACACTTGTGTCACTTGTTGTGCGATTGGTTGTACGATTGAACATCGAAAATTGCTGATATTAGTCGAAGTTGGACGAGGTGAACGAGGAAGAAAACACGAAAGTGTCATTAAAAAATGCACTGCACGTTAATTGCATGCCTGTGCGACGCCCGTCCTTGCGATGCGCATTTTCATGCCCATTGCGTATCAGTGTATCAGAGCTCAGAACGAACGCAACGCTTTTCTTCCATCGTTTGGTTCGACTTCTTTGATTATAATTGTTAAATGTGCCGTCGAAATGGAAACTTTCATGTGTGCCCGATTCGATTGTGCTGCACACGCGATAGGCATGACAAAAGACAACACAAACATTTCATGTGTATCATATCGAACTTATTGTTCTTGCATTGCTTCGAATCACAGGCATCACAGTAGTCACAATACGTATGTGTTGCAATTTGCACACGCTACTGACGGATACTTTCCATCAATAAAACCTTTGTTACTTAATCATAAATCATAATGCATTCCTACTTAATAGAAATACATAATCATAATTCACTTGTAGAGTCGTGCTCTCGGAAAGAATGTTTGCGTTGATTTTAGTTTAAAACAGTTTAATTTTAGGTTAACTTTTACACGCGTCGAGAAAGAAAAAATTGGTACACACGACACACTTTGGTGTGTGTTTGGTTGCCTATAGTAAAAGAATTGTCTCAACATTATTTTTTTCGAAAATAATGCTCATTTCTAAAAATTTCAAAAATATTCTATTAAACTGTGAGAGTGTACAAAAATGTTATTTATTTTTAATATTGCAATTAATCAACAATATCTCGCTGTCGTAAGATGCAATAATTTATAAGTAATTAAATAAAATGTCTAAAATATAAATCCGTGGTTTAGGCGTAGGATGAAAATAATAAGTTGGAATTTCTTGCTTCTTGCGTAGCGGAGAGGATCACGTCGAACAAAAGTTGATCAGCTGTTATCGAGGGCTCTTAACAGAATGTTTTTAAATGTTTCATTTGCAGATGAAGATGAAGAAATTGACCATTTTTGCGTTGATGCTCGTGGTGACGTCAGCAGTGGCGGAAAGCATCGACGATACGCGAAAACTAAAACAAGCAGCAGTCCCCAATGAAAAACAAGAACAAACTGCAACTCAGGGAGTCGAGCCTCAGCGCCAGCCGCAAGATGGCAGCATCGGCAGTGGAAGACAGTTCCCCTCCTTCAACACAGAGGGCAATGTTGGGCCACTTCCGCAACCACATGGACCGCAAGGACTTATCCCCGGATATCAAGGAGACGGTTTGCCTGGACCTGGTTTCAACCCCTATGCGAGTCCGCAGCTAGGTTTTGGAGGGTATTATCCACAGATTCCTCTGCAACCTCAACAACCACAAGGGTAACAGCAACACATTAAAAAAATTGCAATTTTTTTAGTTTTATGTCATTTCACTATTTTAGATACCCTGGTCAACCTCAAATTGTTTACTACTCAGGCACTGGTCAACCGTTCCTTGTAAATCCTGGTAATCCCCCTGGGAACTTCCTCATCCCACAGTTCCCGCAACAACCGGGTGCAGGACAACCTGTTGATCCGAACATTTTCAACACGCAACCGGTGTATCCGCCGCTGACACCGCAACATCCCCAAACGCCACAACTACCGCAGAATCCGGGCGTGTTCATTGGAGGAGGATATCCCAAGCAACCTGTAATTCCCCCTCTTGATAAGGACGCCGAGGAGATTCCGAAGAACATTCCAATGCAGGGAACTGTCGCTGGTATTGGTCCCAATTCAAATGGTAAGTTTGTACCGGTTTTCACGTCCCAGTAACGAAAATAATCGACCTGGAACTGAAAAGTGGAAAGCAAAAGCAGAATTATATAATATGAGCAAATGTTTAACGAAGGATGACATTGCATAATTCATTGCATGATTTTAGTACCGAAAAAGACCCTGAAACCGCAAAAACTCGAACTGGACGGTTCCGACGACACTGATAACGATAAACCTACGCAACCCTCCGAAAACGGTCCCCAACCACTTCAACCAGGACTTGGTGGTGTCCCGAATTTATTGAATCTCCGTCCTGGGCAGCGGTTCTTCATCCTGAATGGACAACCACTCTTCTCCAACTATCCAGGCTTTGGATATCAGCAACATCCGAACTTGGTCCCGGAACGCTATGCGAATCCTTATGCAGAACGTCCGCAGCAATTTTACCAGCGACAACAACAACGTCTCCCCAATCAACAGTTTGATCAGCCGTCATTGGCAAACATTATTCTGCGTAATCAACCGCAACTGGTCCGTCAACACGTCCTGCCAGCACATTTGAAGAATCATCACTTTCCGCAACAATCTGACGGCCTTCCGCTAACGTTGCACAATCAAGTTGTTGCCGGTAAGAGTGATTTCCATTCGGTGCTTCTGAGCCCGACTGGCCCTACAACAAAAGACGCTTTGCAATCTCGGTACTACGAGAAGACTATTCCCTTCGATGAGCACCAGATTCCATTGCAGCAGGATCAAGAACAACCTGTTTTTGAGCCGCCGGTAAACTTTGATTACTACAAGTATAATGACGCTGCAGAGGATGCGGCCATTATTATTGATGCCAAGTATCAGGAGCCAAATGAAGTGGAAGACGGTACGATTTTCATCAGCTCGACTTAGTATTCTTTTCCTTTTTGACTATTTGTTCATTTCAAAATTATTTAAATTCTTACGTGGTGTTAACTTGCTTGTAGATGTAGAGGGTGAAACGGAAAAACCAGCCGAGTCCAGTGTTGCCGAGGCTCAACCTGGTGCGATTGCCCTTGCTGGCGAAGGCGGTGTAGCCGCCGCCGGACCGAGAGCCACCGCTCTTGCTGGCCAGGGTGGATTAGCTGTTTCTAGCCCGCATGCGACCGCAGTTGCGGGTCCCGCGATGGACGACGCGCCTGCCAAAGAGACCACAGAGGACAAAACGACACCAGCGACAGCGACAAAATTAAAATAATTTATACCAGTTAATTTTTGTACGTTTTGTACGCCTTTTGCCGAAAGCTCTGTTTTGCGACATCTATTGCAATCGTAACCAGTGTTCTGCGCCCCCATTAAGTAGTGATAAGTTAATGATTGACCCAGTTTGACCATTACGAATTACTTAGCCAAGTTTAATGTGTAAGCGCGTGGTTTAAGCCTGATTTTATATTTTTTAATAAAAATCGATAAAATCGCAATATGCTAATTTACATTTTCTTCTTCTGCATTCATATTCAGCAAACAATCTAGTGCATTTTTTGCTTTCACTTTTGCAACGGGTCGAGCTTGAAACAGCAAAATATGCGTTTTACCAAAATCCGGTGGAATTACGACTGCAGCGACAATTTGACGTTCCGAGTAGATGGATATTATTACTAACTAAAACGCTTACTTCCATTTGCTCCCAATTTGAGCTTATCAATATTTGCGAAATTACAAATATGGACGAGGATTGGTATGGAGTAATAATAATAATATTAAACCCCAGTCGAAAACGCTAAAATCTGATAAAAGCTGTAATTACATGCAGGATAGAAGTCACCAGATCAACAATCATGACATTTTCAAAATTTACTGCTTTCTGTGCAAGCGCAAATTTTGACTCCACTTTGCACTCTCGTTTTGGACGGGTCGAAAAGTTTAATCATTAACCCCGCCGAAACATGCTTTTCTGTCCTATTCTTTTATTTGATTCTTTTGAAGCAAAATTTAAAAGTGAAACAACGAGTGACGTACCTGTCACTCCAAGCACGACAAGTGGCAACACTGTAGGAGCTAGGAAATCCTGCAAAACACAATCCCGCAAGCGTGCAACCTGCAACTCCCTGCAAGTTTTCTGTTTTCGATCATGCAGATGTAAATAATGCGCTAACCTGCTTAAATTTACCTCAAATTGTTTAAAACACCACGCAACAAGTTTTTTTTAAAGCTTACTAGAGCATGTAACGAGTGACCAATCGCAAGGAATCGCTGCTTTTTGGCTTTCCTAAACTCTGCTTCACTAATTTCAATGATTATCACAAGCTGACTCCATTATCCAAGCAACAGCAATGTATTTGTACTTAAATTTACCACATTTAGAACCGTTGATTTTCTTTGTATTCATTTGCATTGCTTCGGATAAGACGCACGCTGATTGCGGCTGCGAGCTGAACAGAGAATCAAAATGCACAAGTGGAGCAAACACACAAAACATGTACACTCAAGAAGCAAATGCACCAAAAGCAAACACAAACAATGAACAATTGGATACTGCTGAAATGGTGCTGATACCAAGTGGATCTTTTGAAATGGGCACTGATAAGCCAGTATTTGAGTCTGATTTTGAGGGACCATTGAGAAATGTTTCTATTCATGAATTCTACTTGGATAAGTATGAAGTATCAAATGCAGAGTTTGCTTATTTTGTGAAGCAAACTGGGCACAAGTCAGAGGCTGAAGTGTTTGGTGATAGTTTCATCTTTGAGCAGCATGTACCCAACGAATTGCAAGAGAAGTATAATGATTACAGAGCTGTGCAAGCACCTTGGTGGATTAAGATGGATAAAGTTGATTGGAAGCATCCAGAAGGACCAAAGAGCAGTATTAAAGGTAAAATAAAAATCAAACTATTTTTATAGAAGTAGTAGTTCTAAAGACCAGGTTTCTGTTTTGTTTTTCAGATAGAATGAATCATCCAGTCACACATGTCTCTTGGAATGATGCAGTTGCATTCTGCAAGTTCAAGCAGAAAAGGCTGCCCACTGAAGCTGAGTGGGAATACAGCTGCAGAGGTGGTTTAAGGCAGAAGTTATATCCATGGGGGAACTTGTTAAATGCCAAAGGTCAATATTGGTAAGGCAATTTCATTATTATATTTGTACATTGGAAAACGTTGCAAAAATTGTGCAATTTAGGGCAAACATCTGGCAAGGGGACTTTCCCAATGAAAACACAGCTGAAGATGGTTTTGAAGCCACATCCCCAGTGGATTCATACCCTGCCAACAAGTATGGGCTCTATAATATGGCAGGAAATGTCTGGGAATGGACCCAGGACAATTGGATCGGATCTGAGGTAAGAAAATTGAATTTTCCGCCGATCACCCACAAAGTGCCGACATCGATTTGAGTCAGCAAAGTGTATCTTTCTATTTACAAATATTAATTAGGCGAGCCACAGGCGAGTCCTACTGTCACCCGTAAAACTGCAAGTTTCCCTACGTCCCTAGGTTTTTGTTTATAGGAGCTGAAAGTGAAGAAAGGAGGATCTTACCTGTGTCACGAGAGCTACTGCTGGCGCTATCGCTGCGCCGCCAGGTCGCAGAACACCAAGGACACGACCTCCAGCAACCTGGGCATCCGCTGCGCCGCCAACGTGCCCACTTAAAGCATTCTGTACTTATACTAACTTAATTTAGAGCATTTACACACAAAACGGACGTAAAACTGGTACAAATCCTGCCGACATGTCTTCCAATTGAATGTTACTCGAATTGTCGAATTTAAAGTGTTTCCTACTTGTAAGCAAGATTATAAACATTGTAATTAACCATGAATAGTTTCGCATTTATTTGTGGAATGTCGATAAACGAAAAACGAAAGAAAAAGGCAGAAAGCGAATAAAATCGCCCCCAAACCGTCTTTTGAAGCAAACAAAATTAAAATTTCAAGAGTTTCCGGTCTTACACTTAAAACAAGATAAAATGATCCCGCTCGTTTGGCGCAAATAACAACAATTTTCAATCCGACTTTCATTTCAGTACGCGTACGATAAAACGTGGCGGCGTGTGTGATGTTTTGCGTGGCCGTCGCTCCTATCTCACTTTGATGTTGTCGGCGATTTTCGCGAAGGCTTGGTGTGCGGTGGAGCGAACGACCGCTGGCAGCGGCATGTACTTGTACAGCAGGAAGCCGCCGAAGGAGAGGAGTGAAATCTTGAAGGCTGCTTTGATTAGCTTGGAGCTGAGCGAGGGCGGCGGCACGACGAGCACGTCCTTCACGTACGGCGCTTGATCCACGGGGAAGAGCCGGGCGATGCCCAGCGCGTGGCCGAGTCCAACGACACTGACTACTTTCAGTGGTTCATCACCAGTACCACCTTCAAGACAAAAAAAAAATAACGCAAAAGTAAAATAAGCGACTGGAAAGTTTAATAAAACTTTAAAAGCACACCTGTCTGCATTGTTTTGCATGCCTGTTGGATGGAGTATGTTAGGATGATGTCGCGCTCGTCGACGAAGACTTTCGTGATGGTCGGATACTCGCCGGACATATCTGCGAGGAGCTGTTCCAGCATGTCTCTTCGTTTGCATTTCTCCACGTCTTCTTTGCTGCGAAACACGTAACACGAATTACAAAACAATCGGATAGTTTGAAGTACACTTGGAGGAGAAGTTAAGCATTAAATTGAACTTAAGTTACTTAGAAACTAGAATTCCTGCTCTTATCAGACACAGTATAAATTATTTATGGTACATCTTAAACTTTTTAATATGCCAATAATCTTTTTAAATGTGTTTTTTTCAGAATGGTTTCGAACTTCGAGACCGAACTTTCAGACCAAATTTCATAAAAAATATGGAAATATAAAAATGTAGCTTAATTTCGTTAGAAGGAACAACTCTTGCTCTATTAGACACAATTTAAATTAGTTTTATATCCCTTTAACTTTTAGAAATATTAATGATTTCAAAAAGTTTGCATTATTACCTGATTGGTTCCTTATCAAAAATAAGATGGCATGCCAGCTTGCAGGTTTGCCACCAAGACAAATTCGCTAAAGCGCGCAGAATGGTGACTTTAATAGGCCTGTCTCCCAGTTTAATGAGACAGTTGGGAATCGCACGCGCTTCTTTAAAAGCCACGCGGAATTCGCCACCCGGCGCCATGCCGATCTCCTTGGTAAAGTGCGCGTACAAATTGAGCAACAGCACGTAAGTAAGGCCAAAATACAATCCATTCTTCTTAATGTTATCAAGTATAGTTTCAAAGCTAACATTAGCTGCCTCTCTGAGCAGTGTCTCCTCATCCAATGCAATAATGCCAATTCTAGCATCACACAGCTCTAATATCACAACATTTGGCTGCACTTGCTGGATGACTTTGGACACATCATCCTTGGACTCCTGGCTGAAATGAGCTGTGCCCACCACATACACCTTGGCACCAGTCTGTGGGTGCCTGAGGAGAAACACTGTCTCTGGCAGGTTCTTATCGAAGTCTTCAATTGTGCTCATTGCTGATGTGCTAGGCTCTGGCTCCAGTTCTGCTTCCACATCATGCTTGCCATTGGAATCAGTAGAGGAGTCAATGTCCAGCTCTTCGAAGTAGTCTGACTTGTCTGAGCCTGGCTGGGAGTCCACCTTGTCAATTTTTACTATGCTATCAGATAATTCTATGCAAAGTGCACCACAAGAAGGCAGATAAGTAATTTTGTCTTTGAGTTTTGTTTAATGAAAGTTTGTCTTTCGTTTTTGTTTTACCTGCGCCTGTAAGTGAGTGTTCCATTTTTACACGTTGTTAGTGAATGCAGTGAACTCGGGTGAAGGAGTGAACTAAACCAACTAATCTTAAAAACTGAACGTGACTGAACCGAAATCAAAAATACACGTGCAAACTGCGACTGAAAGCCAAATGCAGCTGCCGGAAGGGTGAAACGCGAGGCACGGCACGAAATAAGCAGTGGAAAAAAACTGCAATGCACTGCGACGTGCGACGCGGCGCGCAATCAGCTGATAAGTATTGAAATCACATTAAATTCGGCCAAAAACGGGGGACGAGGAACGGACATTTACGCAAAAACAGCAAACAGGAAAGGCAGACGGCATTTGCACGCGAGTCGCAAGTGCAACAAAGCGCAACAAGTATCTAGTGACATTCGTTTGCTGTAAGTTTGCGAATGTCCCCAGGCGCAAAGTTCACTACATTCCCTGCTTTCACTACCAAAGAGAAAAGTTGAAATAAAATCGAAGAGCTAAGTAATCGTAATCGAGCTAAGTAACGTAATTTTCAATTAAAAGACATTTATTTACTAAATGCCATATACTACGAACCGAAAAATAGCCTAATAGCGATGATTCTTTTAAAATTACTGTTAGTTGCTTTGAATTTGAATTTTCTGTTGGTGTCACTGCCAACCAGATCCCTTCCAAGAAACCGAATAAACGAACAAACCCGACAGGCGGTGGTCCGGCTGATTCTGACATCTCAGCCAAACTGCAGACCCCGACCGAAATCAGATTGTAAAATTTCCACTTTATGAACAGAGCTAACAAATAAAATGTTCCGAGGCTTGGTAAGACTTTAGTGCATTAAACAGTGGAGAAATGTGAAATTTACTAACCTAATGGCTTCTTTGTTTGTTTAACTTGAAGCTGAGTTTCCTTGTTGGTGTCTACACAGGGCTATATGTCTGCCAAAACTATGAAGTAAGTAGATAAAAATAAAAATGTCATGTAAACAATGATAACATAATCTTAAGGCTTAAAATTAAATACAGAACAAGAACCAACAAATTCTTTGTACATCACAACGTCGTTCTTTTATTTTATTTTCAAACTCATTTGTTTCATATGCATGTTTTATTGATCTTCATTTGTTTCAAAAATTGTTTATGTACTTTTTGTATGTTCTAATTCTAAATGACCTGCATACTCATGGAGCATTATCCTGCTGCTTTTCAAGGTACCGAAGGTAGATGATCCATCAGCCATCATCAAGAAGATTAAAGACTTTGCAGATCAGCATAAAAAAGATTAGCATTTGGTAATAGTAGCAACTGTGTGAAATGTGTGTGGGATTGTAATTAGCAATAAATTATGTCAACATAACGCCGCCACCTAAAAACTCCTGCCTTGCTTGTGGCTCCACAAAAGCCAGCCAATCACTTGAGTGAGTTGGCAGCAACCCCATGCTCTGGCACTTGTACAGAGCCAGCCCAATATTGATGAAGTTCCCTAACAGATAGACCAGCTTCTGAGCAGCTGCACCAGTATCCTCAACCAGCTTGAATGTGCTCTGAATTGAGAAGAGGGCCTGCATGGGTCGCATGAACAACATTCCCACCATCATGATGGGGAATATTGAGATGGAATTGCCAGCCATATACATGATGAACAGATTCATGGGGACTTGCTTGAGCGGCGCCAATGCAAGCTCCCATGACTTCTTCTTGATGAGGTGGCTAGTGTCGGTTTTCTTTGTTGTTTCAATCACTGTTACTGAACCTGAGGTGAATGCTGGTGGCACTGCGAGTGAGGTATCGCCGGTTGCGACTGCCCGATTTGTTCTACAAATATTATTTTTCATTTATTAATACAAACTTTTGAACGCTTTTGAATAAATATTTGTAAAATAACCTAGACCTAGATCTAGATGATGAAGAATATCTTACCTAGACGAGTCCAGGCACCATCTATAACGTTTATTTGCTTTGCTTGTGGACATTATGCACTGTGTTAAGTCACGCTGAGAATAATTGCTTCGTTGTGATAGAAAATGCCGAAAATATTCAATAATTTAATAATTTAAGTGATTAAACAAATGACACTGACGTTGACGTATCCGCAGGAAAATCATATGAGCAGCGGTCAGCTCTAGTACTATTCCGTAAAATTGAAGGTTTACGTCAAAACGTGTCTAAAATGATCTTGCAGGTTAATGGTCGATTTACTGCTTGCAATCAGAAGCAATTTTTTGTGTTGTTTTTAAATTCCGTTGTTTTTAAATTGCGATTGGTTGAATTCCAGCGTATTACGACTAAAACAAAACTAAATAAAACAAATGCAAGCGTTCAATTTAACGCAGTAATACCACTGGTACCAACTGTGTAAAACTACTACCAACTATAGATGGAAATTCTCCAGATTGTCAAAGAATGTTTGAAGTTTCAAATTTCAGAAAATCAAAACTCCTACAATACCTTTCGGTGTAGGATGTAAATTGAAAATAAGCAAACAACTTCTTAGGATGTAATTAAATTTAAATATAGCTTGGAATGTGGTGTTTCTAGTGATTATGTCTATGACTCGACATATATTAGGTTTCTTCCAGAACTTCCAGAAGGAATCAGCTGACACGTCACTTTTGAGCACATCATGCTTAATGCTGTATCTGGTGCAGGAATGTGATAAGCGACGATCGGGACGCATGCGGCACAGCAAAAAATTGTTCGTGGGGGTAGAAATTCGTAGATTCAGCCGGTGTGGTTTGCGGCGCGGTGTGCGATCACCGGTCAGTCAGCAGGATTAGTCGTACTCTAGCGCTAGAGTTGAACTTTGCGCTCAAATTCCATTCGCAATGCTAACTGCTAACGGCAAACCAAACAATCGTGTCGCAACAATTCAAATATTGTCACGAACAGAACAACGAGAACAATAAACAATAGAAAATTGAACTTGGTATTTCATGTCATAATTTCATAATTATAGTCAAAAGACCGGTTCCGGTTTCAAGTGGTTGGTGCTAATGTTAATTGCGGTTAAATGCTGGGTAGTGGTAGTTTGAGTAATGTGTTATCACCGTGCGAAGTGATAACAGTTATAGTGCGATTGTAGTGATAAGACGATTTGCAAGGAACTGCTTGCCACTTGCACGATGGTGGAAAAAGAAGGGCGCAAGCCATCGCAAGTGCTGGAGGATGGCTTCGCCACCATCAACGAGAAGGCCGTCGATGAGATCTCGCTGGACTTCTTCTACAAGCCGCACACAATCACGCTGCTCGCGATATCCATCACCATCGTCATTCAAACCGCCTTCGTGAGGTAATAATCTTAAATTTGTAGGCCTGTAGCCCCTGTAGCCGTCGTATAGATAACCTTAAAAACCGAGCGGCCCGAGCGCGCGGTTTCGAGTTTCAGAGACTTCGTTCGAACTGAAATAAACCTGCATTGCATAACTGCTGGCGCATGCACAACATGCCAATTATTGCATGCTCAGACTTTCACTCATGTTCACATGATTCATTGTTGCGTTGTGTTAACTGACAATGCCGAGAGCCGAGAGTTTGCAACGCATACCGCATTGTTTTCCAGTTGTCAAAATTTGATAAGATTATGATTAGAAACGCGCGCTGGCACGGCACGCAGGGCAATGGCCTACACGCTGATGGACTTCTGCCCCCAGATCATCAAGCAGATTGACTTCTGCCTGCTGATTGCGTTCACCATCTCATGCTACACGTTCTGTTTAAGGGACACCGCCAACATCGAGAACAACATCTGGGCGGGGATGCTCTGCTGCGTGTTCTTCTTCCTGCTGATCTCGCTGCTGGCGTTTCCGAACGGGCCGTTCATCCGGCCGCATCCGGCCGTCTGGCGCATCGTCTTCGGGCTGAGCGTGCTGTACCTGCTGAGCATGCTCTTCTTCCTCTTCCAGGACTACCACACCGTGCGCAACATCATCCTGTGGTTCGACCCGCAGCTGGCGAACTTCCACATCGACATGGAGAAGGAGTACGCGGTGAACTGTTCGGACATCACCTTCGATCGCGTGTGGTCGCACATGGACGTCTTCGCCGTGGGGCACTATCTCGGCTGGATCTTCAAGGCGATTCTCATTCGGCACATGGGCATCCTGTGGTCGATCAGCTTCATGTGGGAGATCACCGAGATCGCGTTCGCGCATCTGCTGCCGAACTTCAAGGAGTGCTGGTGGGACGCGCTGCTGCTGGACGTTGTCCTCTGCAACGGCTTCGGCATCTGGTGCGGGCTGAAGATCTGCAAGGTGCTGGAGATGCGCGAGTATCGCTGGGTGAGCATCCGCGACATTCACACCACCACCGGGAAGATCAAGCGCGCCATGCTGCAGTTCACGCCGGAGAGCTTCACCTCGGTGCGATGGCTGGACCCCAAGTGCTCGTACATGCGCATTGTCGCGTTGTGTCAGCTGGTTATCTTTTGGCAGACCACGGAGTTGAATACATTCTTCTTGAAGCACATCTTTGAGATGCCTGCTTCGCATCCGTTTGTCATTGGCCGGCTGATCCTGATCGGCGTGATTGTCGCGCCGTCTGTGCGACAGTATTACAGCTACATCACCGACACGTCCTGCAAACGCGTTGGTACCCAATGTTGGGTGTACGGCTGCATCATGGTTGCCGAGGCGCTCCTCTGCATCAAGCATGGGCGCGAGCTCTTTGAGCGCACGCAGGCGATCAACATCATCGTCTGGCTGATCATCCAGCTGGGCATCACCATCATCTTCGTCTTCGGCTGCGTGGTGTGCGACAAATACATGAAGAATCAGTACGAGCGCGAGAGTCGTGAGAGCAGTCCACGGAAGGCCTATATCAAGAACGATTAATGCAGCTGAGCGCACCGCTCCTAGTGAAATGACAGTACAAACTATTTGTTGTAGACTTGTAGACTATAATTTTGCACATTGAGAAGTTGAGACGATGCGGGTGTTTTGCTCAAGGCCTCAAGAACTCAAGGCAGTGCCATTTATGAACAAGCCCTTCTGTTTCAAAAACTGATGCAACTATTGCGATAGTTACCAAATTTATATGAGGAGTAAAAGACATTGTATGATTAAGGAATTAATATTTACTTACATAAGAACTCTACCAAATAAGTCTTAAAACTTGATGTGATCATGATATCTCTTGAACAAAAGAACATTGAACATAATGTTGAATGAATGCATTTGCATTGAATTGTATTTTTGCAAACTTTTCGTTTTGCGATAAATCATAAATGTGACGCTATTTTGTGAAATACAGCCATGTTATCGAGAATGGATTAATGGATTTATTGTAAGTTGTGCTCAAATAAAGCCAAAAATGTTTAAAACTTGCATTGTGAATCTTTGTTATAAATAAATTGAATAGTTGGTTGCCTATAGTCATTCTTGCGAACTTTCCCTTTTGCGATGGATTCATAATATATAAACTACAAAATGTGGCGCTATTTTGCGCATTGCAGCCATGTTATCACAAATTCGCATTAATTGATGGATTTATTGTAAGTTGTGCTCAAATTAATCTAATAATGTTAAAAACACATACTGAATCTTTGTTATTACTAAGCACAGTTACTAAGGTTATTACTTATAAATAAACTGAATATTTGGTTGCCTATAGTCAATGTTCTTTTTGCTCCTGCTCGCTCTGCTCCATACCGTTGCGTTGTGATCGATTTTCAACGCAAAAAACCACGCTGAAGGCTGAAATAAATATTCTAAGTTCAAATGTCGGTAGTGCCTATATGTGAAATATTAATATGCATGCTTGGTAGTGCTCAATGATTGGTTTTTCAGTCACATTCTGCTGCTAAGTAAGTATTTAGCGGTTTTGGTCTATGCTGCGGCTTCTTCTGGCTTGTATCTTCCAAGTTCGTTGAGTGAGTATTCACGCGGTTGTGTGGCTGTGGTGCACTGGCGCGGCGCGGTGCGTTTGGTCGCGTTCCGGCGTTCGCTATCAAGGCGGTGGGCGTAACCGGCTCGCCACCCCCGCGTTATCCACCGCTCGGCCTCCGCGCCGGGGGTTGCGACGCGCCACGGCCACCCCAGACACTGCCGATTGCCGGCCTCCCGCCGGCGACGCCGCTATTCCCACATACAATGTGTTTCAAGGCTCTCCGGGCTCTAATATAAATTCTACTGATTGATGCAGATTGAGCTACAGAAAGAACTACAAAATGCATTTACTAGCGTCACTAGCGATAATGTTGTGTGTTTAGGAATAGGTTTAGGGTAGGGCAGCTGCAGTTCACTTTAACCGCTTTAACGAATTGCAATCCAGGCGATGCGTAACCGACGCCTTGCTCTCGCTGCGATTGCGATGTGAAACGCATCGTAACATGAAATGTGAAAAGGGGAACGCACTGGAGAGGATCGAAGAGGGATGTGTCCGCTGCGTACGCCCCTTTCTAATTACAAATCACACCAGTATAGAATCACACCAGTATCGACTGCCAGTAATACGATGAGATATGAGAACTAACACTAAAAGTAAAGGTAAAGGTAAAATTCGTGTTGGGTACTGTAGGAAAGTGCATGCAACTGTACAATTTCGTTTTGCAGCATAAGTTATTAAAGTATAAGTGGTAGGTGCTGTGTGCTGGTTGCAGCTTGGCCAGTTTGTATGTTGAAATCGTTGCTTCGTTGCTGGTTTGCAAGCGGTTGTTGCGTGGCCCGTTGAGGCTGTGGCCTGCCTCGCCTCGCGCAAACACACCGCCACACACCGCCATGACGTCACAAAGGCGCTGGGCACAGCTGCCGACGTGCGGTTGGGCCGGGCCTTCTGGGAAGGCGCCATAGAGGCGAGTCTCGCGTCGGCTGGTGGGGCGCGCCGCTCGGGGGGATTTCCCCCTTCGCCGCGGCCCGTGGGCCGTGGCGTGGTCTGCGCGCTCGGTGCGCGCCCAGCCAGCAGCCAGGCAGGCAGTTTGGGAGTCGCTCCTACATCCACCGCGCGTATCATATCACCGCCCAACGGCACGCGCGCGACCACCGCAACCAGAGCCAACAAAGTTGAAGCGTGTTGAAGACGTTTTTGCCGCGCGACGGCAATTAATGCACTTGCACGTGCGCTAGATCTAGGCGAGTAAGGGACGATTCTCGAAACGGCAAAGTTATATCTATAGAAATAAAGTAAAAGTGAGCGGAACACCCGCAGCACATATCGATTTGAGAACGGCATCCGCTTCTTGTAGCAAAAGCTGCAAAAGGTGTTCGTGAGCGGCGGAACGGCAGCAGCGACACGCAGAGCCATGCGCTGCAGCGAGGATGGCGACTGAAGTCGAAATCATCGAGGTGAAGAGCGAGCAGATACCGGCGGATACTGAGCAGCAGGTGAGTGGCAAACTGGCAAGTTGGCGACTTGGCGAAGTTGTGATTTTCGTGTTGCGAGTCGCGTTGTGCATGTGTGCGGCTGTGGGCAAGGCTCGATGTTGAGGGCCGCTCTGCGCGCGGGCCGCGTTCGCGTGTGTGCGTGCGAGAGGGCGCCGAGAGGCGTCGCGCGTCGGTTGGGATTTTTGCGCCGCCGTGTGCGGAAGTGCGCGCGATGCGCCGTTTAGGGCGGGTGCGGCGGGTGGGTCGGCGGCGCCGCGCGTCCCGCGCCCGTCCCGTCGCCTGTGGGTGTTGCTCGGCTGCCCGCTCACGCGCTCACCGCTCACTCTCGCGCATTGCGGAGCGGAACGCGGAGGCCGGAGGTTGAACTTTACTCACTAGTCACTAATTCACTTGCACCACCACACTGTGCAGTGTGCAGTCACACAGTTGCCTATCCTCTGCTATGGCCAGCCATAATTAACGGCAACGCAACGGTAATCATGATAATAATGAAAAAGATGCTGTCTCAGCATGCAAACTGAGAATAAAATCGGTAGATGTGTAAAATGCGTTGCATAACTTTAGGCGTTGAACAAACGAATCTCCAACTTCCATATATACAATATGTCCGAAGTAAAGAAATAAATTCAAAACCAAAATTGAAATTTTCAGGACGTAAAACCATCGCCCTTGGCGTTACTCCAGGCGACTTGTTGTCGCATCGGCCCCACGTCAACAGAGACCACAGGGCCCATCATGTCGACGCCGCCCACAGCGGTGAAAAACGTGAGCATCGCCGCCGGGCAGCAGGTGGTGAGCGTGCTGCCGCAACAGTTGCAGCAGCAGTTGCAGCAGCAACTTCTACAGGCGCCCGCCGGCACGCAATTAGTCACTGCCGGCGGACAAAACATCGCCTACAATGTGATGCAGCCCATGCAGACGGTGACGGTGGACGGGCAGGAGGCGCTCTTCATCCCCATCGGGCAACAGCCGCAGCAGTATATCTCCCAAGGGCAGATTATCCGCGCGCCCGGCGTACTGCCTACCAGCATGCAAAACATCCAAACGGTGCAGTTGGCCAACGGGCAGAGCGTGGCGGTGCGCGCGCCATCTATGCAGCAGGTGGTGCAGTTCCCCATGCAGCAAACCATCCCGGTGCAAGTGCCAATCTCCTCTGGCAATGGACAGACTATCTACCAGACGATACATTTTCCGGTGCAACTCGCCGCCACTGCCATGCCGAATATCATCCAAGCGCAGCAGCTCATGCCGCAGTTGGCGAACATTCTCACCCCGAACGGCCAACTCCAGCAGGTGCAGATCGCCACGCAGCAACCGCAGCAGCAGACTGCGCATGCGCAAACGCCCGTTTCACAAGCAGTCACTGTGCAGGCGGAGAGCGCACAGCCAATGACTTTCACCGGTGCCAACGGCCAGCAGTACACTGTGATACCTGCGTCGAATCTCCAACAAGTGCGCGGCACGAATCTCTCCAATCTCCAGAACCTGCAGAATCTACAGAACATTATACAAATGCCCAATATTCAAGCCATACCCACAGTACAAAACATACCAGGTAGGCAACCCAAATAACATTAAACACATTAAAATGCCGAAAACAAAATCTAGCATAAAAAATACTGTTGCAGGATTAGGAAATGTTCAAGTAATAACGCAACCGAGTCAAGCAGCGCCACAAATCTCCGTCGGCCCCCACATACAGCAGGACCCGCAGGATCCGAGCAAATGGCAGGTTTTACAGAGCATCGCCGCAGCGGCACAACCCGCAGCGCCAACTGTTGCCTCCAACGTTGTCACCTTCACATCGGCGCCGGATGACACCACCACCACCACCACGACGCAACACCAGCAGCAGGCGAACGACCTCAACGCCGATCAGCTGCAAAAACAGCGCGTGCGACGCGTCGCCTGCACATGCCCGAACTGCTCCGAGGGCGAACGCCACACCGATCGGAAAAAGCAGCACATCTGCCACATTCCCGGCTGCAACAAGGTCTACGGCAAGACGTCGCACCTCCGCGCCCATCTGCGCTGGCACACCGGCGAGCGCCCCTTCGTCTGCTCCTGGCTCTTCTGCGGCAAGCGCTTCACGCGCTCCGATGAGCTGCAGCGGCATCGACGGACGCACACCGGCGAGAAGCGCTTCCAATGCTCCGAGTGCAGCAAAAAGTTCATGCGCTCCGACCACCTCTCCAAGCACATCAAGACGCATCAAAAGCAACGCATCACGGTAAGCGTTCATCTATCTTCTTATCCCCTTGGCTTCTTTTCGGCCTGGCTGTCGCTTGCGTACCTTGCATTGCATGGCATTTATCAATATTGTCTCTGTTCGGAAGACGCAGCGCTCCAGCACCAGCCCCATCGATCCGAAGGACGAGCCCGAAGGCGACGAGGGCGACGGGGACGACGCCCAGTGGCAATCAGACGACAACAAGCAGCAAGTGTGGATCGCTGCCGACGCCACCTCCAATGTTAAATATTCCATTACACAAATTAATTATCCAGAGGTAAGTAAAAACTAAAAACTAACTTGAATACAATAAAAAAAAGCTTTTTTGCTACTTACTCGCTTAGTGTAGTACTTATAATACAGTCAAATTACGCTCAAAGGAAAGTTATGGGGTAGTTTTAAATTCTTCAATTTCTTAAGTGTTTTGGGGTGCTAAATTCTGAGATTTGCTGTTTGCTTACAACATTTCATGACGCAACATATAAAATGCAAAGAAAGGTAAAAAATTCTACTATTTTTTCTGTTTTTAGCTCTAACTCTAAAATTATCAACCCTTCGTAAATAACATCTTAATTCAAAATGGAACTGTTTTGGCTCAAGTAATATGGTGTCATACGTCTTTGGCGCACATTTCTTATCATAACTTTTTTAAATGGATTTCACTATCGGCCTCTATCGGTTCTTTGCGGCATTTGATGAGCAATTAAATAATGATCTACAGTGTTACCATGCAAAGTTGCAAACTACACAGCATAATGAAAAAAGTGGGTTTTTGCGAAAACTGACAAAGTATGCCAATTTTCAACTATCGCAGAAAAAAGAACAAAGTATTGCAATATGTAGGAAATGTTATGTACTTCCATTTTGAAAAAAGATACGTAGGGTTAATAATTTCAGAGTTATAAGCAAAAACAGAAATAATAAAATGTTGCCATTCTTAGCATTTTTTCAATGTTGCATCACGAAATTTTGTTAGCAAACCTCGGATTCGGATTCGGCACCCCAAAAAAACATGAGGAATTGAAGAAATAAAAACTACCCCAAAACTTTCCTGCGAAGAACTACTAAAACAAATAATTAATTTTGTTATCGTTTGCAGGAAACAGCAACGTCAACGCAATCAGTATCATCAGACAGCTCAAGCAACGAGGAGAAAATGATGATCACAATCAGCGCGTCGGAGAATGACGAGCTGATCATTGCCGACCCACTCGTCGATAGCTAGTTACAGCTAAGGAGGCGCCGAAAACGCGCTGCGTACTTGGCAAGACGCAGACAAAGTTTCAGACATGTTCGCATGCGAAAGTGCAAAGGCTGTGGCAAATACTATAGAATAAGATAAGCTAGCCAGAGAGAGCTAGGAGCTTCTGTTTTAACTCATCAGCACTCTCCAAGAGCGCCTTAGAAGATTTTATTTAACTTTGATGACTTCGATTATCTAGTTCTAGGTAAGGTAGAAGATCGGATTACACCCACACGAATATTCGGCGATTTTCGATTGTTATGACGACGTTATGAGGTTATGACGATGCGATGAAAAATGTACATACTGTATAGTTATCGGTCATGATGTCCATGATCTTCAAGTAGTTGTCGATATATTTTTATATAGGTATATTAAACCGACCGTTGATGCAGTTTTTACAATGCTGACTTTTGGACGTTTTGTAAAAGTATAAAATTTTGTTTATTATCTCAATAAAAACGAACAATTGCGATTCTGCTCACTTCCGCACTTCAATCGTGGATTGCATCCGAGTCGATTCTCGATTGTATTGTAAAAAAATATAAATAGATTTAGATTTATAGTTACCGCAACTCTCTATGTCCTGTGTGTAAAGCGATTTTATCGCTGTTAGGTGCGCACGCTGTGCACGTCTGCCATGTGCTTCTTGTAGCCGTAGCGGAAGCCGAACGTCAACGGGCAGAGATGGCAGCAGTAGAGATTCAGCAGCTCGGAGTGTACGAGGCGAACGTGGTACTTCAGCGAGGATTGGTTCGTGAACGGCAGCCCGCAGTGCGGACAAGTGCCGCACTGCGATGAGTGATGCACGGGCGGCTCGGCTACGGTGGGTATCGCTGGCGTATTACCGTTGCCCATGCTGTCGTTGCTGTTGGTCATGTGATCACTGTCGTCCAGGTTCTTCGAGTCTTCTGGCGGCTTGCGCGGTATGATCTCACACTTTGTCTCGGTGTTTGTTTTAACTAAAACATAAAATATGAATTTCTCAATTTCTATGAAAATTGACCATATTCCTAAACAGCGCCGCCACAAAATAGCCTCGAACTAAACAGGAAAATGGACCCCCGCATTTGGTGTATAATGGGTTGACAGTATTGAGGCGTTGAATTTGTTTTTACTTCAGCTGTTTACTACGCGTATGAGCCTCAACGTCGTCAACCCATAATACACATCCATTTTAGTGTTTAGTTCGAGGCAATTTTTTGGCGGCGCTGTTTGGGAATATGGTCAATTGCTTCCAGAACATTCGATATTTACCAGGGGTGGTTTGTGATGTAAGAGATCGCTCCAAAATGCTCGCCGGTGCGTCCTTCACCTCCAGCGCCGCCTCCAGCAGGGATTTGTCCTTTTCCTGCTCTTCATCGCTTGGCATGTCTGCAGATTCGAGTTTAATATGTTCAATCAACAATGGCTCGGAGTTGCCAGCGCTTTTGTTTTCGTGTATATTTGGCTGCCTATGGTGCCCATGCCGCTCCTCTAGCTTTTTCTCGAACTTATCGTCTTTTCGTTGTTTCTTCGCACATTCCGGCTCGATCTCCTGAATAATCCGCTTGCTCTTCATCTTCTGACATAGATCCGGCAGACTCTTCAAGCCTGAGACCTGCAAGACTTCAGCTGTTTTGAGAAATGTCTGTAGCTGCTCTTTTGATACCATAACTTCTCCATGGTACATGAAATTCAGCAGTGCTATCAGGTCACTGTAATGGACATCTTTTAATATCACAACTGGATGTGAGCAAGGATTCTCCTAAAAAACACCATGATGTTACTATCACACACACTTTCCAAAACACAGCTGTCGATGTACTTTAAATATGGTACGGAAATATGGACTGCAAGCTGATAATATGAACTTGTGTGCCTTGATTGTGGTGCCATCGCATGCCAGCGTCACGTCGGCGAGATCCTCGGTCGCTTGCAGACTCTCGAACGCCGTGAGAATGTTGGATTGGAAGTTGTTCCACTTTAGGCAGAACTGTTCAAAAGCCATTGGGAACACTCCGAGCGAAACTTCCACGATGGTCAAATCAACGGCGGCCAGCAAACATTTGCTGGAGCTGAATGCTAACACGCGCAACCAAGGAGATTATGCGACATAGCACGCGAAACAACACAGATAAATAAAGATAATGGCCAAACAAAAATTAATAATATGTATGGAAATGTCAGACGTTCAGCAGGACCACAAGTTCTACTTTCACTCGTCAAAACAAGACCAATCACCGCACACCGCTGCCAGCAAGAATATGATGTTTGGGTTGCCTAAGATTACAAGCAACATGCCTGCAAGTAAAGTTGCCTAGCGTCACATCGCGTTTTTCTATTTTTAACAGATTTTATTTTCTGTTTAGATTAAGTTTTTCAAGTAAATATTATGTCTACGTATAAAGCAATACGCTTAACTGTTATTTGGAATAAATTCAGGCGCGTAATGTAATTATTCAGAGTATGCTTTGTGTTTTGCGGTTTTGTGTGATTTCCGTTTTGCACGTTGTTGGGAACATTGGGAAGTTTTCGTTTTGGCGTTAGTTTTAAGTGCTGACGCGGGAAATATCGGCGGCGGCTCGCATGCTGCCCCTGTCCTTTTAATCGCCGCCTCCGCGCTGTATGCGCACAGTCGCAACACGCTCGCGGCGGTCGTCGGTCGTACGGATACGCTATCAATTTATTGCGCTTCGTTTCACCCAAATCGACCTGAAAGTTGCGCTTTGCGCATGAAACTGCTAAATATCGCAGAACAGACGTTAAACTACCAAACAACTTTTCCATCTAATATAAACAATGTACAAACATTGAACACAATGTGTCTCCGTCTCAGTTTACTTGCAAAGTGTTAATAAACTTTAAAGTGTGTTAGATCTAAAGATTTATGAAAAATAGAAAAATCAGAAAAAAGTTCAATCGTTTGTGAGTCGTGACGGGGTGACGATTTTGATGTGTCTGGTGTCTGCATTGCGGGACTGCATTGTTCCAAACGGCGTAATAGCGCCCGAGGTTTGAGTGCGTGCCAATGCCGAAGCGCCCGAAGCAATTATAATTACAATCGGTATTACTACAAACCCTTTGCCGGCGCCCACGACTCAAACGAGCACAAAACAAAGGATAACTGAAGACGCCGAAGACACGAAACATTAGTCGGTTAAATAATAAATCACAAAACAGCAAAAACAAGGTGAAGATGGAATGATGGAATTAGTCTAGCATCATGGACGAGTCACAGAACCAAAGAAGCATTGCAAGTAAGTGAATTGATTTCGTGCGCATACGCGCAATTTGGTTGAAGCATGTTCGTGAATTAATGAATGCAGCGAGCAGCGCAGAGGCGCAGACTGCAATCACAAGATTGAAATCATAAGAACCCAGAGAAGAACATCTCATTCCGATGTGCAAAGTGGCGAAGATGCGAAAAGACTTTCGACTTTGCATACAAAAATATCATTATTGATTAAACTCCCGGTGTACTGTAGAAATTTGATTAAATGCCACTTGAAGAAGAAGTTATCCCTACGCCGCGTAATTTGCTTAAACTCGTTTAGATTTTTCATTAAATAATTTAATTTAACTCAGGCACGGCTACGACGTGCATTTAACGTCTTTAATTTATTTTTTGCTTCAAAGTAATTTAAGTTCAACACACAACACGAAATATCGAATTGCGAATGAGGAATGACAAAACCTAAGGAAATATTTCATTATGTCACATTCATTGTGTTGAACTAAACTTTTAATTACATATTCCAATTTGCAGCGACTACAATAGTACCGCTACTCGAACGAAGTGGACGCCGCGGTTCTTGGCGTTTGCGCGTCCAAGGGGCATACAACGTTTTATGCTCATCATTTATTTGCATTATATCTAAAGAATGTACGGTATAAATTCATGTTCAAAGTCATTAAATTCAAAACAGAATTCGAATCTCTCAAATCATTCGCAAATGTACATGGTGCGCCATCTCGTTGAAAAGTTTCGAACGACAAAACCAAAACAAACCAAATAACCTGCAACGTGCCTTCATATTTTCATTGTTTT
>JARJDQ010003646.1:0-10068 GCA_030264215.1 Geostiba sp. GC000077 | reverse complement strand
CCCCTTGAGGGGGTGGCAAATCAAAAGGAGCGCCCATTTGGCTATGCACACAGCTAAAGAAAATTAAAATTGAAGCATGCGTTTAGGAAATATGAACGACTCTCCAACACGTGTTTTAAGAAATTTTAAAGGTCACTTAACTTTGAAAGCTTATTGGGCACTTGCCGCCCTTTGAAGGAGTTGCAATGGAGTGCAAATTAAAGAGCACCTCATTGGCTATGCACTGGAGATACTTAAAATTAAAGCATGCGTATAGGAAATATGAAAGATTTTCCAACGCGTGTGTTTGAAATTTAGAAAAATTGCTTAATTTTGAAAGCATATTTGAGGCACTTGCCGCCTCTTGAGGGGGTGGCAATGGACTGCAAATTAAAGAGCGCCTCTTTGGCTATGCACCCAGCTAAAGAAACATAAAATTGAAGCACGCGTTTAGGAAGTATCAGCGATTTTCCAGCGAGTGTTTTCCGAAATCTTGAAAAATTGCTTAACTTTGAAATCACATTTGGGACACTTGCCGCCCCCAGAGGGCGTAGCAATAGAGTGAAAATTCAAGAGCGCCTCTTTGGCTATGCACACAGCTAAAGAAACTTAAAATCGAAGCACGCGTTTAGGAAATATCAGTCTTAGTAAAAAAAGTAAATCTTTCTTCAGTTGCTGAGACATACGTCTTTAAAAACAAAATTTAAAAAAAAAGTTTATACTTACTTTTGACATCGTTGTCAAAGCTGGTTCGCAGGCATTCTCAAGATCCTGCACCAAAATCTGAATACAATTAGCAATGACACTCTGAAAGTGTCCTTGCTCATTGGTGAAGTCAATCTGCTCCGCCAGGTCCTTGTCGATCTTCTCCCTAAGTTTCTCCGCGAGCTGTTGCGTCGTCTCCAAACAGTACTCGGCCGTGGTGAGAATGCAACAAACCTTCGTCTGCTCCTCCTTGGTAAATCGAGTAATCTCTCCTTCCTTGAGCAGCGACGAAAAGTTCTGTATCAATCCCGAAGTGGAAATCCTTGGTAAGTCCCTAGTCAAAGACTGCACACTCCCCTTGAGCTGGGGCTGCTGCTCAATCTTCGGAATGTTATTCTGCAGCAGCTTAAACGCATACTCCCTGAGATACTTCTGAAAGACTCTGGTGAGATCCAACATAGACTGCGCCTTATCCAACTGATGACATTGAATCATGGACTTTTTATAGAAAACGAAAAGATCAGCGCAGCTGGGGAAAACCGTCGCCTGCGTATCACTCGTCTCAGTAGTAAAGTTCAGCTTCTCATCCTGCTGGAAGCGCTCGATGAGGTCCTGCAGGTTCCTATCCACCGAGTCGATGTAAATTCGCAAATGCGCCACAAAACATGCGCCAATAATCCCATTCCACGCAGAGTTATCAAACGGTTCATTCGCTTTCTGCCTGCTGAGGGTAATCCCACTAAACCTGCGACTCAGCAACACTTCGAAATTCGTCGTCTTCTGAATGGCGAAGAGCAAAAGCTTCACGTCAATCTCATGCCGACGTTTCTGCATCAACCCAGCGAGCTCCTCCTTGGTATGCTGGCAGAATTGCACGGCAATGCGTTCGCTCACCTCCCAGTTCGTGGGGAACATCGTCCCCAGCCGCTCTTCGAACTCCAGCAGATGCCGCTTCAGCCACGCGTAGCGCTTATCAATCTTATCCAGCCATGCGGTGTCCTCAGTCGATTGAAACAAGTGCTTATACTCAACCAGCTGCAGATCCACGAACCACTTCAACAGATCGTTCTTCACTTTCGCGTCGAGGGCGGAAACCACTAAACACGCCTGATGGAGCTGTTTGCTGGGCAGCGTCACCTTGGCGCTGGCGGCGAACGCCTCGTGAAAGTCCTTGGTGATTTGCTCCGCCAGCTCGCAGCGGATGCTGTTCACCTGATCGCTGAGGCTTTTGATTTGCGGAATGTCCGAGTAGTGCTCGAAGTGCGCCATGACTTCGCTGATCGCCTGCAGGGGCAGCGCGATCTCCCCGTAGAGACGCTTCTGCGTGAGCGTCTTCAGCGTGTCTACACCGCCCACCAGCATGTGCAGATGATTCAAGGTGGTGATTGCTAGTGTTAGGTTTCGCTTCGCGCAATCTAATTGTTTGATATCGCGCGTTATCTCGCGTACCATCTCCTCGGATTTCTCCGCGCGCTCCTTCACATCGCGCATGTGCACGAATAATTGCTTAATGAGCTTCTGGGACTCTTCCAAGGCTTGCCGACCATCCTGACTGGCTGTTGTCTGGCTTCGCACCACATTGGAGATGTCGTCGTCAATCGCGACGATTTTATTCTCCATGTCACCGACGACATCATCAATGTTTGCAAGGGACTGCTCAGTGGGGAACAAGGAGTTTATGTAGTCAATTGTGTTGAAGTCTGGCTTATCAAGTGGATCTTTACTTGGTAAAACCTGAAAATTAAACAAATTTAGAGGTTTTTACGTTTGTGTTTGGGTAAAACTCACCTGATCGATTGCTCGCTGCACATCAAGTGGGAAATTAATGAATAGTTCCTGTTGGTCCTCATCAGAAAGGTTTTCTTCCAGATTCTGCTCCATAATTCAAGCTTTTCTTGCTACTTTTGGATCTTTTGGTGAGTTGTCATTGAATTGTAAATATCTACAAATAAGGTTTTTATGTATTTTCTCGTTTAAAATGAGATGTTGATCAAAATGGGGTATTAAAACAACATTTACCTAGTATTTTTGTTGATTTAAAACGAATTAATCACAAAATTATTGTTTTCATCGCAAAATCCTAACCTAAAAACATTTGGAACAAATCGGGAACAAATTGTTCCAAATAGGAGACTCGACATTCGACAGCCAAAGTTGGTTGGTAACATTTGTTACTAAAATTGTTTGAAAGTTACTTCACTTGTTTTACATTGTTTTACATCAGAAATAAAAAATATATCCGTATCATTTTTACCTATATTATTGCCAATTTTGACTAAATCAAAACCTTTTTTGATTTGCTTTTAGTTTTTTTAAGTCTCAAAATCGAGGGACCATTTCGACATTCGAGGCGAAAGTATTTTCGACAGCCAAAGTTGGTTGGTAACATTTGTTACTAAAATTGTTTGAAAGTTTCATTAGTTTTACTTACTTTTACATCAAAAATGACAAATATATCATTCCTAATCATTTTCCCCATAGATACAAAACAACTCTTGATTGGTGCTAAAGCAAAACCATTTTTGTTTTGTTTTTAAGTCTCAAAATCTGGGGACTTTTTTCGTTTTGCGAAAACATTGGCAACGCTTGTTGTTTAAAGCGTTACTCCACATAGTCATTTGTTTCATCATAAATATATTTCGTATTCTAAGCTCATGAAAACACTAGTTACAAAAAAGGCATTTAAATATCACTATTGGCAAGTATCACTTTCGCTAGTTGCGACTTCGTCGCCAGGAACCAATTGCTCCTCGCCTCATCCATATCCGGATGATATTTCATTTTGAGCGACATGTCCGGCGCTCGCAGGCAGTGCACATCGCCACCGAACTCCACAAACATCCTGAACACGTTCCCCCTGTCCCTATAATCGTCCCCGAGAACATTAGCGATGTCATTATCAACACGAGTAAGCGGCACGAGATGTTTCGACTTCTTCCGCGCCGTGACATAATCCCTGCCATAGAAAGAAATGAAATCGTAGCATTCGGGATCGAAGTGTCCATTGTTCTTGCTGATCTCGAGCTTGGCGGCATCATAGTCGGCAAGGTGTGGGTCATAGAAGCGGAAGGGGATGCCGGAGAAGATCTGAAAGTTAAGCACGGTGTTCATCCGGACACGATTGAGGAAATCCACTTGCAGATCAGCGTAAGGTGAGATATAAAGTAGAAGGTTTTCAACGCCGACTTTTTTGAGGGAGAGGTCAATGGCGATGAAGTTAAGCACAGGGTGTTCGCTCTTAGCGACGAAGCCATCATGTGCGGGCAAGCGGATGGACACCCAGGCGACTTTGGTGTCCTCGCTCTTGTATTGATTCGAGAGGCGAAGTGCGGCGTCCTTTAAGGAGCTGTGCACATCGCCTGGGCCTTTGCTCGGCGTATCAGCCTGATAGAGAAACACCAGCATCAGCAGGACCTTGTCCTTCTTCGCAAGGACGGCGGCATTGAATCGCTCGAGGAAATCCAAGCCAGCTGCAACCTCAGTTTCTTCGATCGGTAGTAAAATGGTCACCTTGCTGGCTTCGGTGACATACGGCGCTTGGATGAATTCAGCTGTGCCGATGGGTTTGCAGACTTCAAAGCGCTTGCTGAGGATTTGCCCGTGCCCAGTGGCCTGGAACGTCAAGTCCAAGATGTAGTCCAAACCTCGGGACATGTCAAACGTCCGATAGCCATTCACGACCTCCAGTAATTCCAATAAATCGTCACGTTCACGATTTTCGTTTACTTTCTTTGTGATCACTTGTAGAATATACTAAAACAATCATTTTGTAATTTTTAATATTTTTAACATCAGGTACTCACATCAATATCAAGTTGTTCAGCCTTCTTGTGCCTCCTCACAGTTGTAAAATCATCCGGAGCGAAAACATGTGTGCGATTAAAGTACATTTTCAGCGGCAAATCGAATCTTGTTGCTGGTGTGCTGCCTGGTCTTTCACCCGGCGGCCAATGCTCAGTTAAATCAGCTGATAACTCAGCGATTTCACCTTTTAATCGTTTTAAATGCAACTGGAACAAAGAAAAAATGTTTTTCCTGTAAATGACAATTCTTATTGCGTTCACATCATGCTGTTGTGTACGAACCACAATGAATATGTCATAGGAATTGTCGTAAACAACATTTGTTTTAACTTTTAGTTTTTTAGGTTAATTAACATTTAACTTTAGATTTAGAGCACAACAAATACCTTGGAATAGTGAGAATGCAACAGGTAGAAGTCGTCTTTGTGGATGATAGGATAAACAGTCACAGCTTTGATGAACTCTTCACTTTGTTGCAGTTCCATGAACTTTTTCTCCAAGTCAAACGAACGCAATCTAAAACTAGGAATATTCAATCCCTGAAATAGATGAAATAGTCGTTAAGAGAGAAAACTGTACTAAGTAAAAGACTAAAAAGTAGTTTCAATGTGAGCCGCAAGGTGTCATTGACGCCATGCTACACTAGCGCCAATCATTTGCTTGCCAGCCGTAGCGTGCCTCTCGGCCATTTTGTTGCAACAAGTCCAAAGCGGCGGATATTCACAATCATTCCAATTCTATCAAAAAATTAATAATTACTAGTGCGCTTCGCCCTCCCAACTGATGAAAATCGATGGCTAAAACCGATGTGAGTTAAATCAACATATTATTTAGTCGTTCGCAATCACGATTGCTTCAAAAATCCAATAAGACTGTTGTGCTCAAAAATGGCCACATATCACAGGCTTTCTGTGTCACAGCATGAAAACGAATTCTCTTGCATCACGCGTAACTTTCGTGCGTAACACTTACAAATGGTGTTAAAACATACACCCGGATCAGAAGTACATGAACCAATGTATATTTTTGGCGGATGGTGCTTGCTACACCAGGAATTTTGCAAATAAGCTTGATGCCTTGACGGGCTATGGGAGTCTCAAGCACATACGTTTTGAACCTATAATTCGGCCATTTTGTTGCAAAATCATACAATTTCAACTGATTTCAACCGAAAAGTTTGAAAAGTAATCATTTTAAAGTAGTGCTTCACTACTCTGCAGATGCTAACAGTTAATACTACATATTTTTCTTAGTTGTTTGTTGATTGGTTTAAAAATAACGAAAAGCTTACATTAATATCACCCTGGCATTCAAGTTTCGTCGCATAGTAGACACATCGGCCGATATTTTCACTGTTATCTGAGGTAACAGCATTCATAACACACCATTCAATGTGTTGCTTGATGGCTTTCATCACTGAGTTGCTGAATAAAATACCAGCATCTACAAAAACCCCCAAACCACCACAAATTAATGTTGCAAAGACTTAAAAACCATAAAAATGAAAATTACCAATATTGCAATAGCTGCCATCTTGAACAACACTCCCAGCATACACCTCTTGACTAACGCTAATCCTAGCCACAGCAGCATTCAGCTTCCGCACGTCCAAGTAATTAAAATCATTCATTAAAAAGTAGAAGTCGTAGTCCTGGAGGAAATTATCTCCAATGTACTTAATCACTTGAAACGGCCGAAGGCTGGATTTGCCCTCCGTGAAGCCAATCAATCCAGAATAATTCAATTGACTCTGACTCCTTCTTCTTGCAGGTGCAGCAGTCATAAAGTACTTCACCTGAGGCACCAGGTGCCGCAAGGTGTTGTTCACATGAGTGGTTTGTGTTTGGAGTTTCTCCTCAGAAGTGAACACTCCAATGAAGAGTTTTTCGCGAATGCCCAGCTCGGTGGAGTAATATCTGGGACGCACTGGGGCTGATTTACTTGTAGAGCCGCGTGTTGCGTTTTTCAGGACGGCGCGCAACGTGGAGTAGTTGAAATCCGGGCTGACGGTGGCCTTCTGGGTGCAGTCCAGCTCGATGAAGCTGAAGTTCAGAAACAACCCGATGATGATGCCGAAAATGAGGTAGTAATTGTTGAAGATCGTCTTCACCGTGCTTTTTAACATCTTGGACCTCGTCGATTTTTTTTATTTTGTAAACATTGCAGCCATTGCAGCTGTAAATGTAAACATAACCAAATTTTGACTTTGTTTTGACCTCTATCTGAGCAAATGCAGAAAAAGTAGTGGGAAACGAGTTCAAAGTTTACTTTAAATCCATATTTAAGTGTTTATGTATTGTTTTTGATTTAATTTCTTCCTTAGTTGTGTAATTTATATATTTTTCTTAGTCATTAAGTTTTTGATGTTGGTACAACATCTGCCTCTGAGGGTGTGACGCTATCCATGAAAAGGACTACTCCGTCCTCCACCGATTCGTCGGTGGCAGTATAATCGACCAGTGAAACTTGATACTTGTAAAAATCGCATATTTTCACCGAGTGCTAAAAAATTCAAATTTACACAGGGTGTTGCAACAAATATAGCAAAAAAATTACTCAAACCGTTTCAACGCCCACAGTGTGTTACAAACAATAGAACACAAGGTTTTACAAAAAAACAACTACAAAAGAGTAGATGTTCTGGAACGTGAGTTGAAAGGAAAGCACGTGCCAACAATCTCGCATGGTTTAGCACGCCACATTTAGAACGTAGCTCTTAATGTATCGTCTATCCCTCTCACCATCACCGATTTGTACCAACATCATGGCTCCGGCCGTACCGCAAATACAACCTATCGCGTTTTTTTTTTCTGTGTCAATCCATCAATCTAAAGTGACTAAATTGTAGGTTAGAGTCGTGGGAGATAAACAAATTATAACTTTCCTTTTGAGCGATTTGGAGATTTTTGGTTCATTTTAATGGGAGAGAAGAAAATGTGGAAAGCAAACAAAGTGAGATGTAACATTAGGATGATTAAAAAATGTCTACATCGTTCTAAATCGTAAGTCAAAGTTTGTTTTTCTCCCACGACCTTAACCTCAATGTCACGTGATTAGATTGATCTATGCTGTGAACACTCTGTATGTATTTTCTGTTCACATGGCTGGTGTTTTTGACGTTTGACAGCGTCGGTGATAAAAAACAATATGTCCGCCGTTGCAAGGCATCGTCGATGATACGCGCCGCGCATAATTGCACTATCATTGCGCGGAGAAGAGCGGCGGCGGCGATTAGATCCTGCTGGCGGCAAGCACCAGGCGCGTTTATAAATAGTGGGAGTACCAGCGGCAGCTGGTGAGTGTGGCGGAATCGTTGAGTCCGTGAATCGTAGGTAGCTAGCGAGCGGTTTGCAGCACCGCCGCGTCGTATGCTCGTGTGCTTTCAGATTTCAAATTGTCCAGCACGCCGATAACGATAAGGACACACGATGAAGATCACCATCAAGAACCTGCAGCAGCACACGTTCACCGTGGAGGTGGACCCCACACAAACCGTGAGTAGTAGACGCAGCGCCGGCGTGACACCGCTATTTCGCGCAATAACCTCAGATTTGGTGATGAGTTGACAATTTTTTTTGCGGTGCAAAATGCAGGTAAAGCACCTCAAACAGGAGATCGAGCGGCTGAAAGGCAAGGACGACTACTGCGCGGAACTGCAGCGGCTGATCTACGCCGGGAAGATCCTCGTAGATGATAATAAGCTGGCGGACTACAGCATTGACGAGAAGAAGTTCGTCGTTGTCATGACGAGCAAGCCGAAACAGAGCGAAGCGAAGTCGTCGGAGAGCGGCGGTGACAGCGCGACGTCGACGCCGCCGGTGCAGACGCCCGCACCACCGCCAGCGGTGCCAGTGCCGCCGCCCGTCGCTGCCGCGGCCGTCGTGGAAGCCATCGCGCAGCCGCTGCCGACGCCGATCGCCACCTCGGACCTCGCCGGTAATGCGCTGCTGATGGGCGAGGAGTACGAGCGCATGGTGCGGAACATCATGGACATGGGCTACGATCGCGCGCAGGTGGAGCAGGCGTTGCGCGCGAGCTTCAACAATCCCGATCGCGCCGTTGAGTATCTCATCACTGGGATTCCGGCGATGGACGAGGAGGCGGTGAACGAGTCGACGGACATGTCGCAGATCGACGAGGCGCAGTCGGACGCCGATGATCCGCTGGCATTCCTGCGCACGCAGCCGCAGTTCCAGCAGATGCGCTCTGTTATCCAGCAGAATCCAGCGTTGCTCAATCACATCCTGCAGCAGATTGGGACGACCAATCCGGCGCTGTTGCAACTCATCTCGCAGAATCAGGACTCGTTCGTACGGATGCTCAACGAGCCGGCGGTGGGGACGCCGGGCACACCGCCGGTTGCGACCACCGGTGGCGGTGCCGGCGGCGGAGCGAACCCGCTCGCTGGACTTGGCGCGCTCGCAGCGCTACCCTCGCCGCCCACAGGTCAGCCCGGCACCATCCAGGTGACGCCGCAGGATAAGGATGCCATCGAGCGGTTGAAGGCGCTCGGTTTTCCCGAACACCTCGTTGTCCAAGCGTACTTCGCCTGCGAGAAGAACGAGAACCTGGCGGCGAACTTTCTGCTCTCGCAGAACTTCGACGACTAACGGCGGGCTGCCACTGTCACAGCACCTAGTTTCACCTGCGGCCTGCGAACTGCGACGCATCTCCCTCTTCTTTTTGTGTCTTGTTTTTGCTTTTACATTTCTTCACCGTTTAACGTTTTTGTGTATTACTTGATACGATTTGTTATACATACCTATACATATACCTAAATCTATGCATATAACGCAGCAGGGCAGCAAGGAAAGGACATGATCAACAAGAACACATGGATGATATTGATAACTCGAGGACAACACCGTCACAGTTAATTTTTTCCCCGTGCGAGTCACGTTGAGTTATGAGTTATGCTATTGGGATAAATAATTACTATAAATGAATCATGAGAAAATACAATGAAAAAGAATACTGTAAAAATACATTAAATTAGATTTACTACTTAACAAAGAAGCGGTGATAAATGTAAGAAACCTTGTAACAATTCCTTCGTTGTGAAAGTTATGAATTCTTGTTTAATTATTGAAAGCAATTGAAATCATGGTAAAGAGGTTGGAAAAACTGTAAAATCTATTTACAATTTCTACCATTTGCCACCAGGTGTCGCTCAAATCACTATCGTCATGCGACACTAGCGCCATTCGTTTGCTTGCCTGCCGTCGCGTCATCCACTTGCTGTGCCTCGGCCATTTTGTTGCAACAAGTACAAAGCGGTGGATGTTCGCAATCATTCAAATTTGAACAAAAAGTAGTAATTACTAGTGCACTTTGCCCTCCAAACTGATGAAAATCGGTGGCTAAAACCGATGTGAGTTAAATCATCATATTATTTAGTTGTTCGCAATCACGCTTGCTTTAAAAATCCAATAAGACTGTGCTCAAAAATGGCCACACATCACAGGATGAAAACGAATTCTCTTGCATCACGCTTAACTTTCATTCGAAGCATTTACAAATGGTGTTAAATCATTCACTGGGATCAGAACTACATGCAACCATGTATATTTTTGGCGGATGG
>JARJDQ010003626.1:0-24896 GCA_030264215.1 Geostiba sp. GC000077 | reverse complement strand
TGTTTACAACAGCTGCTGTGCAACGATAAAGAATTTTGTTATTATGCATATTTGTAACCATAAAATTCAAAATTTAAGGACCTCATGAGGCCAAACGAAGACTTTCTCGGCAATTTGCGGCAATTATCGTTTTCTGTCGACATAAACTACAAAGTTATCTGGCGTTTTGCCGCCAATTTTAGTCCACCCTGTATTTCATACAAAACACAAAGTTATCCGGTGTATCCTTCCTGAGATATTCTGCTGATTAACACAAAAAGATCTGTAAATATTCAGTTATTAGCGTGTATCTCAGCAAATATTCCACCGATTCTTAATATCTTTGTCGTAAAACTTGAAAATTTTAATGCACAATCACCTAGCTGAAAATAAGCATTTTTTACCTTTTTTAGCGTTTATATCCGCCACCTTCATCACTCTTTATGTTCCCATGTTGGTAGTGGTTGCCTGCAGTCCGTATTTCACGTGGCTTCAACAAAAAGGGACAAAAAAGAGAAAGACCGACGCCGACGCGCCATCGATAGATTTCTATTTCTATTTCGGCTCTCGATCGCGTCCTATCCCAATTCGAATCGCTATTCATTACCACGGTGCACTGCACAGGCACACACAGCGCCGAAGATTTACCCTCCAGGTGCGCACGCACACATAAATAACATTGCCCACCACCAACCAAAGCTTGAAGCTTCAATACATTCCGCAGAATGC
Organism: Geostiba sp. GC000077; assembly: GCA_030264215.1. NCBI lineage: Eukaryota > Metazoa > Arthropoda > Insecta > Coleoptera > Staphylinidae > Geostiba > Geostiba sp. GC000077. The sequence continues at coordinate 24,188 of JARJDQ010003626.1, read as the reverse complement.
ACAGGCACAGGAAATCTATTCAAACATTTCTGAAAACGTGCAAGCAGTGGAAAAATATAGGTTATGTTGTTATGTATATATGGATGGGATATCAATAAATAAACAACTCGCCGTGTACATTTAATAACCAATAGTTTTATTATTTCATTCTTAATTATACTTAAATGTGTGTGGTTTTGGCAACACAATGTTTCTGCATCGATCAATCAAATAGAATTCATTATCATCTAGTAATCACAACTGGAACAAGATTTACGTTTATCATCATCGGGTGATTATTGCATTTTGCAAACGAAAACGACATCATCATCACAATAATGCATAAGAAAACTTAAAACGTTAAAATCCACTTGCAAACTGTACAACTCAAAGGGAATTATGACACATGACACACTGTAGGTTTGACTTAACTTATTTTATCATACAGGGTGCACGCTGTTGTAGCTGTACACAGTGCAGACGCAAAGAGAAGTAATTTTGGCACGGAATTCACTTCAAAACTCTCGAGAACACAGGCGAGAATCAACAAAATGCATTAACAATTTCAAATCCTTAAAAAATCAATATACAGAGTGTCCCAATTATCAATGGTAATCAATTTTTGGCACAGAGTAGCGATATTGCTTATTCAGGCGTACCAACCGTAAATAAATCAATGTGACAGCTTAATTTGGATATGATTTTCATGTTCGAGTATATAGGTTATGTTTGGGTTGGGCCATCTGAATAATCGTCAATGTCATCAATGGTTTTCATATTGGTTTGCATTTTTTAATCGTCATCATCATTTCATAGATAATTAATTTAACTACACAAACAAATTGGTAACTAACAATGTGTGTTTCTTCATCATTTTTCATATTTCATAATTCATAATATTATTTAACAAACAAAAATAATAATAGATAAAAAAAGACGTCTTCGGAATGTATTCTTCACTCATGTGCATCATCATCGTACGTAAAACACATACATAATACGTAATATATAGAAACAAGTATTTCTTAAGACAATTTTATTTAAAAGGGTTGTACTTACAATATAATAAGAAATGGAAGAAGAACAAGATGTAGAAGAAGATGGGGTGGGAGGGAGGGGATGTGGAAGATATTCCAAAGGGTGGGACGAGTTTCTCTTCATTTTGTTTATACATAAAAATTGCACTAATTTAATAGTCGCGTTTCGCTCGTAATTTTCCGCGTGATTTGATTCAATGTTGAAAACGCAATAAAATTAAAATAAGTCACTTGCTAAGACGTATGTTAATTTTAATTCAACCTTGCCTGCAATTTGTCCTAAAACCTGGAGAATTACAAGCGAGCCGACTACGATTATAATAATTGATTATTATTTGTTTCCAACCCTATGTGTTTACTGTTTACTTCATCATTTTGTCAACTTTGTATTAGTTCTGGATGTGTGAGTCGAGTGGTTTGTCACTTTTGGCACTGGCTTTTCGTTTACCATTACGGCACACGGAACAAAGAACGCAACAGAATTTACCTTACAGCTGATTGGCTAGTGTGATGCTCATTTGTTTTTGGTGGCTATGTTTGTGTTTTGTTTCAAAAACTGAGGTAGTAGTTGGCGCAGCTGCACGAAATGGCCGCGCGGCTGCATTTTGTTTTCGCTTCCATTTTGTATTGCTCATGCGCAGTGTGTCTGGTTTTGCTTCATTTTTATTATATTATCCATATAATTAGTTAAATTCTCATCATATAATAGATTATTTACACAATTTTTCTTCTTCCTCTTCTTCAAAAAACAACAAATAGGATTCGCACACGCACGCACAACATTTGTCTCAAACCTCATCGGCGTCTCCTCCTGTGCTATATGATATCGCTGCTGTCTTGTGTGTCTCTCGCTGCTGCACCGTCTCTCGAATTATTGCGTTTCAGTTTAAATAAATTATTTGGCATCCGACGTGATCGACACCAAGTCTCGGCATTGTTCATTAAGTGCTAGATCGGTAGGAACGAAACCCGTTGAATAAAAACGCGCTTGAAAACAAGTTCGGTCGCATTGCTTCTTGTTCGGATATGCCTCCGGATGTGTGTGTGTCACGTTTGTCCTGTTTTGTAAAAATATGGCAAAAAGACGTTAGCTCTAAAATTCCTGTCCTAATTTGTACATTTCTCGCCGCGAACGCAAACGAAGTCCGACACCTCTCTTGTTTTCATCCGTCATCCTTAATATCATAAATATTCTATGCCTTGTAATTGTTATTATAAATCTATATTGTATTTATATTTATATATATAATTTATATTGATATATAGTAATTAATAACTGAGATGGCTGAGGTATATTGCTGTTTTGTAGTTTTGCTTGATTTAAGTTATGTTTGATCGTTTCTTGTGATTTGTTTGTCTTTTGTTTTGTTTGTTTGTTTGAGCAAATTGAGCGTTGTTCTTTTGTTTTGTTTCACGTTTAGTTGTTTCCGGAAAGAAATCATATGTACAGATATTTTTAGGTATTTTTAGTTGTTCGCGATTGGGTTGGTTGATTACTTGCGTGTGGTTGGTTAGCGAATTTGGACCGCCTTGGCGTTGGCCTTCTTGGTGTGCGTCTCGCAGTGCTTGAGCATGTGATCCTTGCGGATGAAGCCCTTGCGGCAGATGTCGCACGCGTACGGCTTCTGCCCGGTGTGGAGACACATGTGGCGGCGGAGGTCCGTCTTGTGGTTGAACTGTTTGGGGCAGAGGTCGCACTTGTGCGGCTTGTCGCCGGCGTGCTTGGCGAGGTGCTCCTGGTACTGCTCCTCGACGCTGAAGCGCTTGCCGCAGCGCGTGCACTTGAACGGCTTGTCGCCGCTGTGGAAGGTCTTGTTGTGCTGCGTGAGGTAGCAGGACTTGTTGAAAACCTTGTCGCAGTCGAAGCACTTGTGCACACCGTTCTTGTTGATCTGCGAGATGGCGGTGTGGCCCGACGTGGAGGTGATCCGTGGGCTGCCGGTGCTCTCCGGCTCAAAGTCGCGCTTCGTGTGCGCCTTCTCCGGCGACGCCGGCTGGACGTCGTAGCGCACGTCCTCACGCCGCTCGATGTCGATGAGGCCGTCGTCGTCGGCCGGCGCGGTCGTCAGCTCGGTGAGCTTGTAATCGGCCTCCTGCGGCAGCGAGGCGACGTAGTAGGTGGTGACTGTGGAGTACGGGACCGTTACCGGGCCCGGGCCCCCCACGCTCGCCGCGTTGTACCCCAGCAGCAGCCCGTAGCGATTGTTGAACTGGGCGAAGCTGGGCAACGGTTGCGACGACTGGCCGGGCGATGGCATGGCCGGCGCCGTCACGGCGAATACGGCTGGCTGCTGGTGATGCAGTAGTGGCTGCTCACCAGTAGTACTGTGGCTGCTGATGATAGCCGCCGTAGCCTGCGTAGCGTGGGGGGCACACTCGTTTGGGTACATCTGGAACTGGTTGTCCATAGTGGCCGCCGCCGCCATCATGTGATGGTGGTGCCCCGGCGGCGGAATGTGGCTGAAGCCATGCGGATGCTGGTGGCTGCTCGCCGGCGAATTGCTGATTGATAGCAGGCCCCTCGAATCGATGTTGGTGGTGGAAGCTGAGAGGCCTGCCTCCCCGTTTGGGGGACTCGCCGGATGTGTGATGTGCGGATGCGGGTGCGGGTGAGGGATGTTGGGCGCCGGCTGCCGGTCGTAGGGCCCCGCCGGCGGCTGTTGCAGCAAGCCCGGCATGACGCCCGGACGCTCGTAGCTGTTGTTCATCGAGTCTTCGCTGCGCGAATCCTCGCCGGGACTGTTGGAGTGGTCCTCGCGACTGGTGGCGCTGTCACGCGCCGGATGGTGATGGGCGCTGATCGGCATCGTCGCTGGGTCGGGCTGTCCGCTAGACTTTACGGCGTTCTTATGCAGCGTGGTGTTGTAATGCCGCTTGAGGTGGCCGGAGCTGGTGAACCACTTATTACAGGCGGTGCAGTTATAAGTCTTGGGTCGACGCGCCTCGTTGGACTTCCAATTGGTGCCCTTGGAGTTCGCGGGCGGCGCCTGCACGGGATTGTTGGGTACCTGCGTGCTGGTGATGATCGGCGCGGCGGGTTGTGCTGGCATATGCTCAAAGGGTCTGTATGCGGAGTGATCGTTCATCATACCTGGATTAAACTCGTGCTGCGCCTGTTGCACCTGCACCTGCTGGAACTTGTGCGGAAACACCTCGGGGAACATCTTGGCCTGTGGCTGTTGCTGTTGTTGTGGTTGCGGCGGTGGCCCTTGTTGCGGCCAGGGGCTGAGCATGGCGCTCACTGAATGCGGATTGTGACCGTTCATGTCGGGCACCCGTTTATCCTGTTCGTCCGGGTACACCTGATGCACGACCTTGTGCGAGTCCAGATCGAGGATTTCGCTTTGGACGTCGGGTTCTTCCTGTTTCACCTGGACTTCGCCGGTGTGGCCGAAGATAAAGTGGTTCTGCTGGTAGTGGGGCGCAGGTGTCGGAGGGTGCGCCACGTTCAGGTGCTCGATGAGCTGCGCGGCCGACTCGCACACATACCCGCACTTGTCGCACTGCTTGGGGCTGGGCGATGGGGTCGGCTGCGGCGGATACGCCGGGCTGGAGCTGCTCACCTGGTGTGCGCCGTGCTGCTGATAGGGATGGTACCTGTAGCTCTGGTGTCCCATCTTGGCGACGTACTCCTGCTGTGGCTGTTGCTGCTGTGCATTGTACGCCTCCATGCCGTAGAACCCGCCGGTGGTATCCTGGAAACTTTGGTAACTCTGTTGCTGCTGGTGCTGCTGCTGATTGCCGGCGAAGCCCGGCGAGAAGGCGGAATTATCGGGCGTCTGGTACGGCGAGGACGCGCTGTGATAACTCTGCGGCGTGGGCGGATGCCCAAAACTGACGTTGATCTCCGGCGTGGCTCGACTCCCGTATTCGGGGCTCTTCTTCATCATCGCATCGGACGAGTCCGCTGCGGCAATAGTATTGCTGAACTCACGCTTTATCACCACCGGTTGTTGTTGTTGCTGTTGCTGCTGCTTGCCAGCAGCCTGGCCCGCCGTCGTCGGGGTGTTATTGTTGGTCTCGTCGCTGTGCCCGCTGGCGGTCGCCTGCGTCGCCCATTTGTTCAGCAGGTTCTCCTTGTGGTACTGCAGATGCACCTCCAGACTCTCCGCCGAGTTCAGATACAAGCCGCACTCTTTGCAATGATGCGGGCTGGAGTTTCCTGGTTGCTGTTGTGTCGGCGGCTGCTGATACTGCTGGACGTTGTTGGCCATCGCACGCGGAAGCAAAACACGCGAACAATGCAAGTCTCTCGTTCACACCGTTATCAAAGCAAGTCTCTTATCCACGGGGCGCGCGCACCGCGTTCGAGAAAAGAAATAAAAAATTGAGAAAAATAAAAGTACAACGTGCACTATGTTAATATCATAACATGTCAACAGTTCTTCGTTCGGGCGGCGGAGTGTGCGAAACGAAAAAGAAAAGACGCGTCTGCCCGCCAATTAACATGATAAATAAATAAAAACTAGGTGAGTACGTGGGGACCGACCGTTTAGCCCATCTTATCTTGCGCGCGCGCCTTGTCCTCGGAAATATTCAAAAAGCAACGTGCTCGTCTACGTTCAGCACTTAAGTTCAGTCACACACAACTCACTACCTAGCAGTCTGTTGTTATTTGTTAACACTTGGATTAAAACTTGCAACTTTTCGCATTCACTTGTGTGCAGTGGTGTCACTCACTTTATGAACTAACGGTCCTGACGGCAGTTTAAAACTTATGGGTTGAGGATGAAGAAAGAAGTGTTGTTGCGCTCGCCGGTGGTTGCTGCCTGACTGAGAGCCAGCGTGGTGAGTGTGGATGCGGTATTCGGATTCGGGCACGAGTAATCTCGCTGCCGGCCAGAGCCCGACTGGTCCTCTCGGGCTCTCGGTCCTCTCGTCCTCGTCGGCTTCTCGCATTCAGCGGGTCCGCTTCTTGTGGAAATTCGGCGCGGCGGAACGCACCGTTCCGTTCGGGTCGGTCGGTCGGTCGGTGCGTGTGTTTCGAGGACGCCAGGGGAACAGGACACTCGGCCAATCGCAGCGCGCGCCTTAATGCCCCGCTCGCTAGCGCCAAAAAGGGGGTAGGGGGCGAAGAAGATGCTGCATTTTTGAAACGCCGCGTCGCCCCTTCTCACTCTCTTCAAACGACGCGCACAGCCTGCACAGACTCGCAAACTTCTTTTTTAAATTTTCGGGTTTTTGCGTTTACAACATTTGCCTGATTTGCCATTTGTTGTTAATTAATATTGCGATAAGATTGCGTTGCGTTGCGTTTTAGCTTTGGGCCAGCTTGAGCGTGTCGTAAAACTTTGCAAAAAGTTGCAACACATAAAAATGCCGGCCGGCGTCGCAGCCTCGCGGGGCCCGGCATGGCAGTTCTCTCTCGGTCAGTAGTTTCAATGCACAAGGGCAAAAGTCCGTTTACCTTTCTCGGGCTGCGCTTAATTTTCGGCGCGCCACGACTGCTGCCACTGCCATTTAACCGCGAGCGCGCGAAGTGTGATTAATTCGCGCGGCGCTCTTCTTTTTGCGATTCGTTTCCCTAATCACTCACAAAACAAATTAAATCACTGCATTTATTTTCAAATTGTCGCTGATGCACGCTGTACAACGCTGTTGCATTTTTGTTTTGTTTCTTTGGTTATGTTGGTAGCATTTGTTTTACTTCGACGCTGCGAGTGCAAATTGTGTTGCATAACAAAGAAATATTCTTTGCATCTCCAGACTGCCGAACCGAATAATATATAAAATGTTGAAACTTAAATCGGTTTCGTGTCGGTTTTGGTTTTTGCATGCGGCAAAATAAAGAAAAACGCGCACGAATGGCACGAGCTGCGTTGCATGGCGCACGCGCGTTCGCGCGCAGCGCTGAAGAAACAAAAGATACATCGCGTCCTTGGCTGCGCTGCGCTGCGCTCAGCGGTTCAGGGTTAAATTACGTATGCAACGCGAAATTAACCAAAACCGCATCGCGCACACAGGCACACTGAGCGCCCCGCAAGTCCTTAAAGTGTTCGGCAATCTTATTAAAATTTCGGCCACTCAAAGTTTGTTTTAGAATCCCGCACGTTTGAAGTTTCCCGTTTCAATTTCAAACAAAAGTTAAAACTTCAATTCCAAACGAACGCAATATTTGTTATGTTGTGTTGTGCATTTGTTTTGCTTTGCTTTTTATTGTGTGTGGGCATGTTTTCGATATTTTTAGTTGTGACGTTTGCGGCGTGCTTAAATCCTAGCCGTTTTGCGACTCAATCGCCGCTGTAAACTGTAATTAAATGTTTGACATGCTAATTTTGTTTAATTTGCTGTAATGCAAATTGGAATAACAGTTCGTATTACTCGCCCGCAAAAAATCCACACATTTTGGCCGACTTTAAACGCTTCTAAACACTTTAATTAAATATCAAATAATTGCGTCCAATGTGTGGCGGCGTCGTTTGTGTTGCATATACTTCGGACACTTTATGGTCAATTTCCGCTTCGTTTTGTTTTACAGCATTCAATATTCAATGCAATAAATGTGCAGATCGTAATAATTGTATTTACGGCTCCAAGTGAAACATTTTGCGCACCCCTGCGCCGCGAGATGGGCCTGCGTAATAAACTAATAAATAAATAAATTGGTAATTTCGATATTTACGCACTCAAATTCGGCACAAATGGAAATTTTATTTATTCACCATGGAACCCATGGAACAGGAGCCTAGGACGATCCTGAGTAATAAAAGTGCGTAATAAACGACGTGCGACGCTTTTCTAATGCGAAACGCCGAAAAGTAAAAGTAAACAGTTAAACACGACGGCATGCTAAAAGTTCGCAACTTGTGTTACTCTAGTGAAGTTTTGCAATACGGCGCAAGATGGCGCTTTAAGCAAAACCACTAAAATAAACGAAAACTACCAATTTGGTGTTTAGTAATGGTTTAGTAAAGAAATGGATTCTAGAGAATTACAATTACAATCTATATTATTTTAGTTGTATGTGTTGGGTAATAAATAAATAAAACAGTTTCGCAGCATGTTTATTAAATGAGCTCTCATCGCTTTGCCGAGGCGGGCGTATTAGCACAAGGGCGCGATGGGCACATTAAATTTCATAAAATGCACCCGACCGTTGCTGGTGGTCGTTAAGCAAACGAAACGAACGATGCACTTCTGTCTTCTGCACCTTGCACACAGACTCACCGCTGGATAGCACGGCTTTAATGCGCTCAAAGTGTTCCTGAACGGCTACAATAATCCCATTAGTGTGCGATTAAACAATTGTTTCGCACGGAGGTGGTCAAAAGCGGGCCGCAGCAACCGCTTGTATGTTGGGCTGCATACATTGCACGTGCGCTTGCTTTGCGGAGCGCTGTGCCATGGTATGATGTAATGCAGGATGATAATACATATTAGTAGCGAAGAGGGTGTGTGCTCGGTTGCAGGTGGGAGGTGTTGATGCTGTTGACGTGTCGTCGAGTTTAAATCAACCCTTCAGGCCTGCCGGGGGTGTCTGGCGGGCACCGCTAATAAAAAACGAGGCGCCGCTTATATCATCACGCCCGAGCGCACACACGCCGACACCGCCGACACCGCCACACCGCCACACCAACCACCACCCCCTCAGATAGGGGCAAACACGTTTATATCTCTATACACGCTCGCCTTTTTTCTCCTCTCGCTGTGCCGCTGTGGCGGCGGTTTCGCACCGCGACCAAAGTCGGATTTTTAACCTGTTGCGTACATAACTTTTTATTAACGCCCCTCCGGCATCCCGATTCGTGCGACTTTCCAACGTTGTTCTGCTTTTTCCCCCGCTGGCGCATTTTTTTCCCACTGCCACTGTGTATTATGAAATATTGTGCGACATGCGGACGTTTAACATATGATATTTAGCGAGTCAGCGAGGAAAAACAAAACATTTTAATCGCGAAGAAAAACGACACTTTTAACTGCGAACTCATTAGCATGGATTTGAACAATTGAGAGCGCAGAGAGAAGAGAATCAGAAGCGTTTAAGTAGCTGTGTAAATAGTTAATAGGATTATGCGGCTTAATCCGTTTAACAGGTGTCATTAGCACATTTCTTTTATTTTGAAATCCTCGTTCACTAATGACATTCATTTTCAAAAGATTCAAACGGGTTCAAAGAAATTTCAAGAACCTATAAACAACTTTTGTTTTACAGTTTTACAGTTTATTGTATGTTTGGTTGCATAGCACACGCTCTAGTTTTATTGCCAGAGGACGTTTCGTAGTTTCTAGTTTGTACCGTTCCTATTTTACAGGTTTCTGCATTTGAAACATTTGTTTTGTTCGTTATTTCTACACACCCACATACGACGCGACGTCTAAGTGCTTGTAATTGCGGTCATCCTGCGCATATTGTACGCGCATTCCACGCACATTGCTCTTCGCCGAGAGTGGCGAGAGTGATGATGATGATCGCGATGATGATGATTCAAGGTGAGATGGTCTTCGGCGGGCGGCGAACTCACCTCCGCACACGGCGCGCGCTGCGATTCGGTGTTTTTATTGCGGCCCGCGCGTCTGCATGCATTAATTGCGTCCCGAGGCGAATTCGGATGCTGCAGCATACACCAAGCGTGCCAAATACAACCCACAACACACAACACAAAGGAAACTAAGCTTGCAACATTTCATCGGCGATAAAAGTCACCGAAAACAATGAAAATGATACTTGGCGCAGTTTCCAACGGAATGGTTCAGATTGGTGTATATTGGATTGCCTAGCACGTAGTTACACGTATTTCAAGTACACTTGGTGTTTTTCTTGGCGGCTCAAGGTCTCTGGCGTTGCTGCAGTCGCGTAAAACAACGCGCTGTTGTTCTTTTCCCATTTGCACCACACGGATTGCACGATATAACTCGACTCCAGAGAGACTTGAGACGCTTGTCCAGCAAAAATGCAACAGTCTGCGGCTCACGGCGAAGTTTGTTGGTCTCTTCGGTCTTTAATTTCGGCAATCAGAGAGCGATTGGTGTGGCGTTTTCATGCGCCGCCACTCCGGGCCCGTTTTATTATATTCGTCGTTCGTGTCGTCGTCGATTTCATTAATAAACGATGCGCAATTTGCATACCTGGACGAGGTGACGAACGCCAAACCAAAATCACGCAGCAAATCAAGCAAAACGAACACAAAACGTTCGTTAATCAATGCAGCTCGCGCGCAATAAAAAGTAATCATAATTAAGAGTTGTTTATCGATATTTAATAAGAATTTATTAGGACAACTTGCAGTTGCAACGAGCGCGCGCATAAATCGCTAAAGTTGCATAGAAAACGCTACAAATCGATAAATCTCAACATCTCAAAGACTGCAGCATGGAACAATAATACCTCCATACCTCGCCGTGCGGCGCTGATTTTTATCGCGTTTCGCGGAATCGCTGAAGAACAAGAGCAAAAACGAAATAAAATTTCGGCCCTGGCTCGTTACGTTTTCTAAGCGAAATGCCAAACTGTTGCATTGGCTCTTTGTGCCGGTGCTGCACTCGTAAAAAATATAAATAACCGATTGTCGGTTTATTGGTTATGCGATGAACGGATGAAATTATGTCGCACATAAATTTCGGCCTGATTTGGCAGCGGAATAAAAACCAAGATTTACGCTGCCATCTGCGAGACAATTTGCATTGAAAGTGTCGAAAACGTTGAAAAACACTATTAATTAGCAAATTGCATATTTATTACTGCGGATGTGACATCAAACGAAAATCATCGCGCACCGCAACATAAATTCTAAGTATCCAAAAGTATCCAAGACCTAAGACAAGAAAATGAAGAAAGAAACTTATAGGAATAAATTAAAAGCATTTTTTTCCTTCGTTCGTCTTTGTCGCCATCACCGTGGAGCACATCAATAACGTCCGCCCCTTTTGGGAATTGATAAATGTTCAAACATATTTATTATGTCCGCGCATTGTTTGCCGTTTGCTGTTGTGCGCGAGCGGGGGTTGCCGGGGGTTGCCGGGGGGGTGCAAAGTGAAAGCGAGCATCTCGCGTCGCTCGTCGCCGGCGGCTAATTTATTAGACGGTTGCCTAGTGGCCTAGGCGCTTTGGGAATCTAGGAATCCAAAAATAGCACGGTACAGTGCAGCGAAGCGCCAAAATGCACCCGGAGTACACACGCATCACCCTAGGATTCGGTGCTCAGGTAACATTTTCGACGCTCAGGTAGTTTTTTTTTTCTTCTTCCCTTTCCTTGGCAGGCAGCAATTGTGTGCGCAACGTCACAAACAGCCGTACGGTTTGATACGATAATGGCCCAAGTGCTTGTGGCATCTTTTTCCTTCTCTGTCGCTTTGAGAAGGCGCTGCAAACTGCTATCAGTTGGTGATATCTTCGAGGCATTGCGGCATGGATCTGTATCGATAATGCAGTGTCCACGCGTCATGCGAGCGATTTATTTTAACGTTTGAATATTTTCGTCTGTAAAATGTATAGAAAAGAGTGAAAAAAACATTTTAACCTAGGCAACCAATATTACTTAACAATAGCTATGTTATTTTTACATTTTTAACTGAGAATGAAACAAGTTTTTCTCAGGAATGTTCAGTTAATTTTTGTGGTGAAATGTTTCCATAAAAATCCTATAAAAATCAACTATAACATAGGCAACCAATAATACAAAAAAAAACAGCTGTTATTATCAGGAATTTGCTTTTAAAGAAATCTACTCTCTTCATTCTCAACTGTTCAGTTAATTTTCGCGTCAAATGTTTTTTAAATTGACTCTGTTCATTTTCAACTGAATCCGATTTAGTTAATTTTTGTTGTGAAATGTTAAAAAAAATCCTATGAATAAATTAATTTTACATTAGGCAACCAGTATTACAAAATAAAGCCATTCTCAGGACTTTGAGTTTTTTAAAATCTACTCTAATGTTCATTCTCAACTGAGTCCGATTCCGTTAATTTTTCTTGTGAAATGTGTCAAAAAAATCCAATGAAAAAATCAATTTTAACTTCGGCAACCAATATTACAAAAAATAGCAGCGTCATTCCCAGGAATTTGCGTTTTTTAAAAGTCGACTCTGTTCATTCTCAACTGAGTCCGATTCAGTTACTGTTTAAAAAAAAATCCTGTGAAAAAATCAATTTTAACTTAGGCAACCAATATTCCTTTTCTTTTTAAATCGACTCAGTTCAAAAACTGTGTACGATTTCGTTCATTTTCAATTGAGATTGTAATTGCTGTGTGTACAAATGTCACAAGGTCTAATATGTGTACCTTGTGTTGCATACAGTAAGCATATCATGATTCATGGAAAATGAAGCATGATAAATGTTTAAAGTGCATTCGCTTCGTTTTTATGTCTGTTGTGGCCACTGTGGCCGCTTTCTATGTTTTATTGCCACTCTGGTGTTTTCACCTCTTGCACTCGGCGAGTTGGAGTACCAACCGCATGCTCATGTCTTAAGTATGCGCATGATTTCGCAATGAGCGCAGATACTTTGTATTTCTTTACGCTCGTGAATTTCGCTGCTTGCACAGCCCCCCAAAAACAGTGCGCGGCTACTTTAAGAATGTAAATATTTTTTGCCCCTACGCACATAAATACACGTGCGTATACGCAACAAGCATAAGAATGCGTAAGGAGTACATATTTTTTATTTGCCATCCTTGCGGTTGTGGTGTATTGTTGGTTGCGTTTCGCTGAAGCAAAAAAGAAACACATCCACAATAACTACTAACCTAAGAGTGCCTAAGAGTACCTAAGCAATTCGGCTTGTTTTACACACACAGACTATAAATCTATTGCTCCATCTGAAATATACAATATGTTCAAGCTGATGGAAAGTTTTACAAATGTTTTAAACTAGTGATCGCAGAATACGTTGAAATTGTTTGAGCAAAGAACATGTGAAAGTCTGCACGCGTCGGCAACACACACGACTGGACGCGAAACGCGATTCTCAACCCCCTTTGGCTCTTACGCATGCGAAAATATCCTCGCTGCGAGGGGGAGGGCCCTATTTGATAAAATTTAGCAGAAAAGACAGGAATATTTGATTTAATCAACGAAAAAACAACCTTCGCCTGGCTTTGCACCCTTTTTTATTTATATTCCGAATTCTCGAACGTTATTAAATCAAAAAAAAAAAAAAGCGCGCGGCGCGCTTTCTGTTTTACGTCGCTGCTCGCCAGCCCCCTCATACCAAAAGAGTCCTTGGCTCCTTGGTCCTTGGTCGCTTGGTCGCGAATGCGTTTCGATATTTTTCTACGTCCCATAGTAAAGTGGGATGAGAGCGCAATTTCCACGCGAGGACCAAAACGGATTCCAAGTAGAAGAGAGGCTTCGTTTTACGACCTGAATGCGTGCGTGGACTAACCACGTGGTGTTTGGGTGTGTGTGAATGCGTGGTTCCATGGTTTATTACGTCCTGTCCCTTTTGACTTCGCACTTTAATTAAATACGAAACTACAAACTAGTTGCTCGCACCTACGAATTCATCAGCAATTTTCGTCAATCTCCGCCATTTTAATTCGGTCTCGTTGCGCCTCGGGGGCGCCACAAGCGCCATGGCGCTTAAATTTTCAACTCTCGCAGGCAGGAGCAGGACATGCTGGTAAAAGGGTTCGGCTGTGTGTGCGCGAGGTGTTTAAGCGCGCGGGGACGGCAAATGCGCGCCTTGGGCATCTTACACGCTTCACATACTAAACAGCCCCGCGCGACCAAGGACCAAGGACCAAGGACCGGCGGACGTGTGCAACTAAGGTACGCGCGCCTCGAGCGCCCGCTCTCCCTCCCACGCCCCCCTCCCGCAACTTACAAGCTTAGTGCATGGACGGGCGCATATAACCTCACTTCACACACATAACCTCACTTGCGGGGGGAGGCTATATGGTTGGTGCGCCTGGGCCTGTGTGTCGTCATAGGCAAGCATTCGCAAATTAAGATTTACATCCCCGCGGCCACGATCAGGGCCAGCCCGCTCGCAGGCTGTGCGTGACAGCCGCAGCGCAAATTAATAATTAACCGACTGTTCTTATGCACGACGAGTGCCCACCCCTCCGCCCGGCGCAACCCCTTAGCGCACATACACTACGACTATGCCCGCAGTATACCCACACGTACCACACGCATAGTTCGTTTACTTTCCACTGGGCGGGATTTACCTACTCAAAAATCACCAAAACAAAATAAAAGCGTAACAAGATAAATTGATAACATTTTAAGGTTATGTTGATTCCTGCATCAGTTGTGTCTATACCACTTCCACTTCGCTTCACTTGCTTTATCTTTGTCCAATCTGAAAATAGGTTGGATTGATTGACGTGGCGTAGAATTGAAAAACAGCGTTTCGGTTTTAAAGAGTGCGGGGTGCATTCGAGAGGGGTGGATGGTGGATTGGGTTTTGCTTTGGGATCCGAGTGCCCACCTAATGCCAAATGAATGTTAAACCTAAACGTGATTGACTGTAACGTGACGCAACCCAATACACACACTACATCTACATGTCACAAAATGTGGAATTTGTAACTGTTTGATTGGCAGTCATCGAATGTGACTTAATCAAAAGCTAATTCGTTTTTAAGACCTATGCTTCTATAATCCTCGAATAACGCATTTAATGATAACATTATAAAACTGATCAGGCGAATTTAAGGTTAAAAGTTATAAGTATGTAAATAGTTATAGTGAATTCGCTGGAACCTTACCGATTTTTGACGTTTCGAACTGCACGTGGGTAAGGGAGATCATATCCCCTCTCTCCTTCACTCAACACCATTGCGCCGATTGAGTCCCCCACCCATCTCCAGTTAGAAACGTCAAAAATCGGTAAGGTTCCAGCGAATTCACTATATTTATAGTCCGCGGACGCGAAAGCCACGAACCAAGGCGAAGATTCGCGAAGTGAGAGTCGCGGCCGCACGAAGTGCGCCATCTCGTTGAAAAGTTTCGAACGACAAAACCAAAACAAACCAAATAACCTGCAATGTGCCTTCATATTTTCATTGTTTTTGGGAGTTTTCCGCAAATTCATGTTACAATTGACAGTGCAATGCAAAGAGTACTTCGTTCTAAAGGTGCAGTGGAAGTTTTGTTGGGATGCACAAAGGTTAAACGTAGCAGGAATAAGCTGGGCACGGTAAATTGTCCAGAAACATCAATATCAGCTCAGCTGTCAGGCAGACATGGCTTACACGACACCAGCGCCAAAACCTAAGTGACATCTCGAGACCATAATTTTGGCGTGGCGTTATGGCTTTCTCATTATAGACTCCATATTTACATTGGTTAAATGGGTGGTCAGATATTGAACTACTCTTATAGACGCCCAATGACGTGCATAAAATAATATCAAAAACGGTTTTCACATTCCACCTTGAATAATGTGAAAGAATCACTCTTTCTAAGTTAATGTTTATCGTTTAAACCTCGGTTTAAACGTTTAAAATTTGGTTATGTTATCGTTTTGATAGTTAAAGTTGCATTTTAGATCATATTAGATGTCCATCGTTTTATTTCTGATTAGCATCCACCGATGATATAAATAATGCATGTAATAAAGTGGACATAGCAGGCCTCACTTGGGGGGGTGGTGGTGGTGGTGGTGGCGGTGGCTGGGCGCACTTGATTTCCACCCTGAGCGCGCCGCTGGCGTTAGTATGTGTCAACTCAAGCAAGCGCAGCGTTACACACCCACCCACCACCCCATCATCTCGTCTACCCTCATCCTGTGCTGTGAGGGGGATGCGAGTAGAGTAGGGGGGTAGGGGTAGAAATCATGCATGTCGTTACGTGTTGGAACGTTGCAAGCTTCCGCTATCTGTGCTGGCGCTCTGTGCGCTAAAGCCGGACTTGAAATAAAGGGGAGGAATGGACCACCGCCACCCACCCTTTGAAGCCACCCTCAGCAATTCCTAAAACAGAGGGATGTCCAAAGTACAAATCCTCAAACTGGAGTTAAGTACATGCAGCAGGGCCAGGAGATAAGATACTTTTAACATTTTAACATTTTTCTAAACGTAACCTGACATAACCTCAAAATGTGTATTTTTCTGAATTTTTAGGTTATGTATTATTACATTCTTGTATAATTAAGGAACTAGGGAACAAGGAATTTTCTATAAATAAGCGATAAAGTGAATGAGTAAAATTAAAATGATTAAATTTTATATACAGTGTGTTCGTGGGGGTAGTTTTTGAATTTTCTAATTTTCAGAGTGTATGGTTCTTGGCATGTGGACGTTGCAGCAGTTAGCCGGGGCGAGATGCAAATCTGCACATTAGTCAGTCCGAAAAGAGGGGGAGTTGCAGGGGGAGTGGGGGTGGTTGGGGGGTGGCGACTATCTTGGGAGCATGTGCGCGGCGAGCACGCACGCCGGTGTGAGCTCTCCAACTTGCTCACGGTCCAGCGCTGGCGAAGGAACGCCACAGCCGCTTCGGCCGCCTCCGCCGCCTCCACCGCCGCTCGCCCGCACCCCGTGTAGTACAAGCGGGAGCGTCGGAACGTCGTAATCCACCCGGCCACCTCCGAAACCATTTGCATCGCATCCCTCCTCCCACGACGACGACGCTCGCTCGGCGGTGGCGGTGGCGGCGGCGGCGGCGGCGGGCGCTGATATATGGCAGCCTTATCTGCGTGTCCACCCTGCCGGCCACTACCGCTAAAGTTTAATTTATGGCTCGACCATTGTCACGTCTTACAGATCACTACTCGCGCACGCACACACCAAAACGCACCCCCACCCCAAAAACAGCAAGGGGGTAGGCAAGAGCGGGGGCAACACTTGCACGCATACATGCGGGCAGCCGAGATAAATACAGGGCCGGCACACGTACACCATTAACTCGCAGTTGGGCAGCGCTCCACCACCACCACCCCCGCACTACCCCATTCCACGGTTCCCTTCATCATCATCATCGTCGTCGGCGGGCGTCGTCGTCGTCCGAGAGGCCCAGCGTCCGAGCGCCGCTACCAACTCTCACCCCTTGCGCATCGCACCCCCAACCCCTTTATCTCGCACCCCCCGGAACGTTGCCAAACGCCGAAAATTTGCATATGAAAACTTTTCTTTTTCCTTGCGTTGCGTTTCCGCTCGTTCTTGTTCCTGTTCCTGTTTTTATTCTTCCCCCTGCAGCACCCACCCCCTTTGCTTTTAATAATAGCTAATTGGTTTAATTAAAAGCAATGACCTCCAAAGCTCCAACGCTCCAACAATTTTCGCTTTCTTTCGTTTAAGAATCAATTTATTTAAAAAATAAAAATTTTCCAAAAATATGCACGCAATTTCGTTTTGTTTACTTAGTTCTGCTCACTTCACTTGGGCGTCGATTTCCGAGGCCAGGAGGCCGGGGAGGCTGGAAGGTTCCGGGGGGGGTAGCTCCAGTCCGCTCCTATCTAGTTATTTTAGGTCCACGCATCGGCCCCCCAATCTACATACACGAAGTAGGTACATCCAAGAAGACGCATTGCCCTGGACGCAGGCGCTGGCGCTGCGATAAGCATATTCATGGGGTGGCACGCGCGCGAGGGTAGTTTCTGGCAATTGCTCACCGGGTATAAAGTCGTTAGAGTGTCCAGCCCCGGAATTTGTATGTATAAGTAATAAATTGTCGCTTGAGAGAAGCGCCGAATGTCCGGCGTCCGCTGCCAGCGCCATCTACAGTGTTGGCAAGCCAACCAAAAGCTTTCGTAGCAAATTCATGCCCTTGCGCTGCAAGGATTTAAAGCACCCTGTATATAGAGCGAACATTGTGCGAAGATGCGAGCGCGAAGAGATGAAGAAGGAAGGAAGCCTGGACTCTGCGATTCACCCTCCTGTCCGGCCTGTGCAGCGAAAGGACACTTGCGGCAGGAAAGGCTGGGGAGCGGGGAGGAGGGGGAATGTTGAAGAACGCACCGTTGTGTGTGCACAACGCAGAGTCCTTGGTCCTTGGGCTCTTGGTCGCACACACACACGTGCGCGGTGTCCGGCGCAACCCAACCCCTTTTACTTGTGGAGGACAGCCGGCTAGGAGGGTTGATTGTTGGACAACGCCGCGCAGGCCGAGTCTCAGCTGTGTACTGTGCCCTGTGCGTTTCTTGCCGCGCGGAGGAGGAGTAGATTAACTGCGTGGCGTGAAACGCAAATTTTTACGTTTTTTTTTAACAGCAAAAACCCCCGAAACTTTCACAATTGCGTTGAAGACTTTAAGGTTATGCTTCATCCTGTTTTGCTTCATTTCCCCTTCTCACAGAGATTTTTAAAAGACAACCGAAACGCGGCAGTGATTTATATCTTATCGAGCTGCGTAGCGCTACGCAATGCTACCCAGCATACACTGACGCATGCGGGTCATCTACATACTAGCGTGTGTATGTATTATAACCTCAACTCTTCTCTATTCAAACACACGCACACATACTCCCAGCGTATGCGTATTGGAGCAGTGCGAGGAAGGACGGTGGACGAAGAAGAAGGAAGTACGCTTCGGCAACGGCAACGGTGGTGGTGGTGGCGGCGGGTGCGCGGGGGGCGGCAGGGGAAGATGTAAAGTAGGCTCGCTCGGGTCCAGCTCGGCCGGCTGCCGGCTGCCCCGAGGTATTGATCTGAGGGTGTGTGTGCTGACACGCACTCACACCACCCACACCCCCGCGCGTTTCGGCCGCGGCGCTGGCCGCCCCTCGGCCCCTCGGCCCCTCATCTTAAACTGCCACCCACCCCGCCAACCTCCCCCGCCACGCATACGTGCGTCACGTCGTTACGCGAAGGCGCATAAAGGGCCTTCGCATAGATCAGGTGGTTGGCTGCCGCCGCCCCGCCGCCCCACAATTTCATTAACCCCCTCGGCACACAACAATCAGGAAAGTATTAAATGCGCTAGTATGCGAACATTGAACATTTAAACAGTATATCATGCATCATGACTAAGCATCTTCTTAAAAACTATAGGCAACCAACATTGCATCAAGACTTTCAAGCCTTCTAATGTTGGAAGTTTTTGTATCTGAACATGATTGCTGTGACCTGTGAGTGTGTCAGTATCGTCCGTTCAATCACCAGCAGAGATTACGGATGGGTTTACCCCACAATGCCCGGAGGCGGCAGTGATGCTTCTTAGCTTAGGTTTGGAGGTGAATCTTGGCGAACTCACCGCAGACATGCAAGAATTTTGCCTTCGCAACTTCGCTTGGTGCCCCTCAAGCAATTTGATATTCATCGCTGCGGTTATCATAATAGATAATGGTCTCATTAAACTATTAACTTATCGCGCAGCTAGTGCACCTAACCTAAAATTGAAAAATATCACTTGAAATATTAATATGTACCATGCATAAATCTCTGTTAGTCCGTTACGGTTACAGCGAGATTAATATTCTTTGCACTTGAAATGTTAATGTTACATTTACATTTATAATAACACAAAGTGAAATGAATCACGCTGGGAGGCGGCGCATGGCGCCGAGGGGTGTGAGGACTGAGGACTGACCAAACACACCTCGAAAGAAAGCGACAAAGAAGCCGGCCAGATGCAACACACGCTCGCGGGCGCAACGCATACGGACGGTGGGCAAATGGCGCGGCGGCGGCAACAGCAGCGGAGGCGGCTGACATAAACTTAGCAGCGCGGGCGCAAAAACAACGCGCGCGTCCCCTAAATTAATCCCGTCCATAAATTTCTCACACTTTGGTCCGCGAGCTCGCAAGCTCGCAAAAAGAGATAAATTCTTACCGCTCTTATTATTTATACACCGAGCGCTAGGCAACACATCGTACATATGCGCATAGACTTAACTCAAGCTGCAAACTCTCCTCTCCATGTCTCCAACGTACATACCATACCAAGTACCAAGCTAGTGTGTGGTAGTTGGTAGTTAAAGATAAGTGAGAAGAAAGAATTAGTTATGTTCAATTGGACAATTGGTTGCCTACGAACGGGCAGCTGACTGATGAAGTATGAAGTATAGTTGGTTGCCTATTTTTTGCACTTGCAATTGCAAGTATTTGGCCACTGGTGGTCACTGCATCGCGTCGCAAACTATATTTATGATTGCAACCGTTGCAGGAATGCAGCAGGGGGAACAGGACCGATAAAAACTACTTGCGCAGGGTTGTAACTCATAGCAGCGGAAGATATTAATCGTGCACGTGTAGTAAACTCGCAACTCGCGATTCTAAAACTACCCCTGAAAGCCACACTTTCACCTACATGGGCATGTGCAGCAATTCCTGCTGGGCTGCTGGAGAGCTGAAGTAATAGTTTCGGCGACTTGCGTGTGTGTTGCGGGTGGCGGTGGAAGCTAGAGGGTGGAAGGGGTGGTCGCCGTATTTGTTTTATTCGATTTTGTGCTGAAACCTGAAACTCCAGCGCCGCACGACATTAGTTTTAGCTATCCGGCGGCATGCTAGCCTTTGGGGGCGGCGGGACGGGTGCGGGCTTTAATTGAAAGCCATGTGCGGCGCCCCCCTTTAAGAAACACCCTAATTACGCACATAAATTACACGAGCACGCAGTGGGACTCATATTTTCCTGGAGGTAATGCAAAATGCGAGCAAAAGTGTCTTTCAAGGTCATGTCATTTGAAAAGGACAACTATTATGTATATAGTCGTAGTAGTGTGCAAAGCTGTGTGGTGCAGGTGTTCTTTTTGCTTTTTTTAAGGGATGCTGCGAGCGGAACGCATTTAGCAACCCCTTATCTAAGTGTTGCAGAGTACAGTGTACAGCGGGGGAGTGGGAGGGTGAGAGATAAGGGGGTAATTACCCGCTGGACCGCGGCCGTCTTTAATCAATAGCTGCTCCGCGGCGGCGGAGGCGGCGGTGGCGGCGGTGGCGGCTCTGGAGAACAGAGTCTCGTGTGTGTTCACGCATCGCACGCAAAACGCGCCTGCCGTCGTATACGCACACAGGAAGCGGGGCTCTGGACCGCGGCCGCCGCCCCCCTCCCCCCACCCGCCGCCCCCTTCACCTAAGCAGCGCGCGGGCGCGGCGCTAACTTCATTTGCATGCCTGGAGCGCTCGCCCGCCAGAGTGGAATATTGGATAACCTAATGTAGAATTCGCTCGCCTCTCCTGCTCGCCCGCCTCTCTCCACCGCCCCCCGCTTTGCCAAACAGAGCGGGGGGAGTGGAGCGCGCGTGCGTCTTGCCTTCGTCTCCGTCGGACTCGCACACACACACACACACAGCGAAGAAAAACTGACCACCGGCTATACTTTACAGCCGCCGCCGCCGCCGCCGCCGCCACGCATTCGCAGGACTCGCAGGACTCGCACTTTAAAGTCTCCCCCACGCGCGCTCGCGCCTGCTCCTGCTCCTGCTCCTCCAGGCCATCGTCCTCGGCGGCCCGGCCGCCCCCCTTTCCGCGGCGCCGCCGCCAGGCTAGCGAAGCATCTCACGCACCCGAGTATGAATAATGGAACTGCCCACCGCCCGTCAAACCCCCGCCCCCCTCCGCCGGCCGGCCCGTCCGAATTTCAAATGTGCACGCCGCTTCGCGCACTTGATTGATTTCATGGAAATTACTGCCGCCCCCCGCGCGCACTTCACTCACTTTCGCTTCGCGCTCCGGAAACAACTCCATGCACATTCGGCCTGGAACACACCTTTTAAGAAGTTACCTTTTTTCCCTTCCTTCCTTTTTCCTGTGATGTGATATTACTGATAGCCAATTCGCAATTCGCAATCCGTATACATAGGCAACACACGCGGCATGTGCGTAAGCAATCGGCAATACATTACCCTTCGAACGCTTTCAAATCAAGTGAAACTGAAACCTTGAACGTTGAACGCCTTCCTACCTATACACCTCTTGGGCTCTTGCCAAAGCTGATTTTTTTTCCTCTTCCTTTTCTTCCTGGTCCCTCCCAGCTTTCCCTAAACGGCCACTTGATTTTCTAATTTAATCAGATGACGGCGACGCTGCGAAACGACGACGTGAAAGGGTTTTTCCACTTTTCACACCACGCCAAGTCGCGTCTCTGTGCCCTGTGCGTTTGGTTGCATGTATTATTAAAGCATGGCGGCGTCATCGCCGCGCGCAGAGGAGGAAACTTTCAAAATGTCACTCGCCGCTTTTTGGCGCTTTTAATAATTAAAGCGCAGCGGCTAATGTACACCCCCCTTCGCTGGCTTGCTGGTTGAAACAACGAACCAGGCGAATATTAACTTTCACTTCTTCTTGATGCGCTCGCTGAGAGAGCGATATTACTTTCGACGAACTATGCAACCAACATAGCACACGGAAGACAACCAGGAACAGAATTAAGTCCTTTGCCTAAACCGTTAAACTCTTGAACAGTCAACTCTCGAGTCTCGAGTGAACTGAATAAGACTTCCGACTTGCGACGACTTCCGACACTTTGATTTCTACTAAACTTTGGACTAATTGCAATTAGTAGGTGTGTAAGAATAAGAACACTGAAACTTAACCTTCAAAAATGATCCTCTGTTGCAAGTTTTTGAAATCTGTTTTTCACTGAATATTTCTCCTTCTTTTGTTGTAGGTACCTCTAAAGTCGTCGACGTTCTTTATGCGAGAAGATGTATGCCCATGCACCCTTCCCCTTTTCATCCCTTACGGCTTTCAATTGTTAGGACTTTTTCCAACTGCACAGCGCACAACAAAAGGGTTTACTTGACAGGTCAGCAGATCACTGGTCAAGTCCTGAACCCCGTAACCTTTGATGTTTTTCCTATGCATATTTTTGACCTGGTCGTTTTGTGTCAAATGCTATGGACATGATCCAATTAAAGATCACCCTGACAGCCAAGGGGATGGTTCTTCGGCATGTCAAAAATCAACTCTCAACTCCTAGAGGCCTAGACCGTAGGCTTTAATTAAATTGTCATCTTTATAACTGGGCGCGTATAATCCGGCGCCTCGCCGGGGGTCATCCATCAAGCGACCGCCACCGCCCGCCACCGCCACCACCCCCCCATCCCTCAGCCGGTCAAGCTCAGACGCACAAAGACCACTTCGCTGGTCATTAATATCAAAACCGACGCTGAAACCGAAACTTCATACGGAGTTGCCAAAGTCCTAGGCATTGTACCGAACGCCACCCCTTCTTTGCTGGACGCCGGCCAGCTGCGTGCGGGGGGGTGGTTTTAAGCAAATGCTGATGCTGCAGAAGCCCTCCTGCGCCTCTTCAGCATTCCGTGCATCGTAAAACACATAACGAGCGCGTGACACTTCATTAATAATTACCCTCCGTTCTGCAGGAAAAATTCCCACAAGCACATCAAAATCAATCACTAGATTAATATAACGGAAACGGAACGCAACCAAGTGAAGAAATTTTGCATCCCCTAAGATGTCATGTCAATATATGATAGATTGGAAACGCCACGCATTCAAATCATTCGCTCCAGATTTAACTGCGCTCTTTTGCGTGTTTGTATAGCCGCAAGAATAAATGCACAGATTCACACTCGTAAATCATTATCGACTGCATGGTGGTTGGTGGTGCAACAACCCCTTTTCTATATGCTTATTATCCCCGCGGAATGTGCATACGAGGGATTATTCCGATATGGGGCGATCTTGTCAAGAGTGCGCAGTGAGGAGAGACCGGGATGATGCTTCCGATCGCTGTGGGCTGTGGTGCAACCCTTCCTCTTATTGTTAAGGAAATACGTTATCCTCTGTCGTAAAAAGCAACGCATAACAAGCCTAACAAATCCACAATTCACAATGCCAACGGATTCTTGAGTCTTGAGTGTTGTGAATCTCAAAGAGAGACATGAGACATGACGACATGAGAAGCGAAAACTAAGATAAAACTGGATCTTGTTTATGGGTATAATCTCTAACGGTTTTTTTTAGGTTATAAAACTATAAGCTTTACTTAATTTAGCAACAAATTTACTAACGAGGATTTAAGCGTGAGTTACATCGGAAGAAGAGAAAAACCGCGATTTTTTGGCCAGAATGAAAAAAAAAAACACTTTTTTTTATTAAAAACGATCATATTTCTAAGACTATAAAGAGCTGGTCCTAGTCGTACTAGCCTTACGATTAACAGTTAACAAATATTCGCAGAAAACAGCGATTTTTTTTTGTTGAACGTCAGATTTCGACCATTCTCTAGCCAGAATAAAAAAAAACTTTTTTCCGAAATCTGCACTAAGGTTAACTAAAATCGGCATTAAAAGCAAAAAAATCAGCACTAAAGTAGCTTTTCTATGCCTAGGCATTAAAGTAAAACAAAAGAGCAACATACGAGAGATCACGTGGTTATTTGTCTCGG